>APFE030914799.1:18414-110407 GCA_000404065.3 Pinus taeda | reverse complement strand
GACATTGAGTATGTCAAGGGTAAGAACAACGTGGTAGCAGATGCCCTTTCACGTAGACTAGCCATGTTGTCTCTTATGAGCTTGGATACAGACTGGAGGGCTCAACTCTTAGTAGAGTACTCCAAGGACAGGTTTGCATGTGAGGTTCTAGATGGGCAGGTGGCAGATGATAGGTACAGGGTGGTCGATGAGATCGTCTATTACAGGGACCGGATCTTCTTGACTGAGGGGTCTCAACTCAAGAAGAAGATACTCCATGCATCACACGATTCATCGTTGGCAGGACATCAGGGGTTTACCAAAACCTACAGGGCCATTAGGGAGAGGTTCTCATGGAAGGGCCTCAAGGAGGACGTACTCTGGCACATCCGGGAGTACGATGTTTTCCAGAGGAACAAGGGAGAGATGAGCCATCCCGCAGGATTATTGCAGCCTCTTCCCATTCCAGAGGGGAAATGGGAGAGTATTTTGATGGACTTCATCATAGGGTTGCCCATGGTACAGGGCAAGGATTGCATCTTTGTCGTCATTGACTGACTGACAAAGTACACACACTTTTCTGCCATATCTACACACTATACAGTAGCACAGGTGGTTGAGCTATTCTTTAGAGAGATCTTCAGGCTACATGGTCTTCCTAAGACCATGTTAGTGATAGGGACAACCATTTCATGGGCAGGTTTTGGCGGGAGCTTTTCCGGTTGTGGGGACGGAGTTGACACCAAGTACCAGTTATCACCCATAGACGGATGGGCAGACAGAGATAGTTAACAAGCGCCTAGAGGGCTACTTTCGTAACTATGTCAGTGGGCAACAGCGAGCATGGTTGAGGTGGCTACATCTAGGGGAGTACTGATATAATACTTCACATCACATGTCCATTGGTATGTCACCATTCTATGCTTTATATGGGTATCATCATTTATCTTTTGCTGACGTGATATTTGGTGATAGCAAGACTCCTAGAGCCAAGATATGGATCCAAGAGAGTCGGGATATTCTCTGAGCTCTCAAGGATAACATGGCTACAATACAAAATCAGCAGAAGCTGTATGCTGACAGTGGTCGGCTGGAGAGACAGTTCGAGGTAGGGGACATGGTCTACCTATGGTTATAGCCATACTGATAGTCATCGCTAAAGCAGAAGGGGGCTGAGAAGCTTAAGCCCCACTTTTATGGGCCGTACAGGGTGATACGCAGGGTTGGATAGGTTGCATATGAGTTGGAGCTTCCCCAAGGTAGCAAGATTCATAACATTTTCCATGTATCATGCATGAAAAAGGCATTGGGACAGTAGGTGACAGTGACAGATGAGCTACCACCCATGGATGATGAGGGGCATTTGGTATTGCAGCCGGAGGCTATCATTGATACCAGGGAGAGGCAGCTGCGGAGCAGGACGATCCGGGAATTCTTGGTGAGGTGGAAGAATTTGACGGATGAGGATGTCACTTAGGAGAGTGAGAATATATTGCATCATCCATCACTTCAGTTGCTTGAGGACAAGCAACATTTTTCCAGGGGAGACTGTAATATTCCTAATTAGCCATGGCTAATTGGAATAATCGATTTTGCCCAATTTTTACCTTCTATAGTTATTTATAAATAAAAAAGTGAGGACGGGGGACATAAATCACTTTAAGAATAAAAAGTCACTTCCTAGTAGCATAACCTTGTGACTTAAAGAGGAGCCAAGGGGGCCAAAGGGGGACGCAGAAATGGGGCCCACGCAGACACATGGAGGGACTGCGCAGGAGGGAAGAACACATGGCAAGAGGGGAATCATGTAGGAGAAGGTGAGCCTAGGTATTGTGAGAGGTAGAGGCTATAAAATAGAGAGGAGTCCCCTCATTTTGGATCATTCAGTTATGTGTATTTTGAGCTAGTCATTTCGACTTCTGAGCACACTGGCTGTTTAGCTAGTCTGCAGCACTGTTTAGTGCATTGAGTGTCTCTGTTCGAAGATCTCACCCTTAGCCCCGGGGGACTTCGAGTGCCTGCTCGGGAAAGGTATTTCCATTGGTATTTCAGCAGTAGTTTTATAGCATTTCAGGAGCAGTTTCATCAGCATTTTGGAGGACTGCACAGCACTTGGAGAGGGACGCAGTTCTTTTTGGTTATAGTGCTAGATTGAGGTTTTGCAGGTGGATTTATGCTAGGAGATTGAGAAGGGGTCCAGCTCTTGTCTCATTGGAGGATTTTTGGTAGAGGCAGTGTTTCAGGCAGAGTTTAGAGGGGTTTCCTTTAGTAGCAGCGTAGGGCATTGAGGAACTGCACAGAACCCCAAGAGGGTGTTTTTCGGGGGTCGTCCATTCTAGGAAAGCTTTCTGGGTTTTTCTGGGTTTCTTGAGTAGAGACTGAATCCAAAGTTTCAGCTTTTTCTGAGGAGGGGAGTAGCCCCAAATCATCATTTTTTTTTCTAGCAGCAACAACAGCAGCATCCACGCAGAGAGGCCATTCTTGTCATTCTGAGAGTATTTCTTCACTTGCCTTGTGCAAGTCAAGGTGCCATCTGTCTAATCACCTCTTGTACTCATTTTATTGCCCAGTATAACAAAATGGCTTAACATTTCTCGTTGCATTTCTTGTGTATCTGCTTATATTTCCGGTTTACATTATTATATGTTGTTCCACTGTTATTTTATCACTTCTGGGTTATTATATCATTTGCACATATTTGGTTGGAGTTTTGCTAGGGTTTGAGGAATATTCTGGGTTAGGGATATTACAATGATGGAAGTGGGTTGTTTTAGCCTTTTCTCATTCTTCCTTGAGTTTAAGAATCTGGAATTGTCTTGCTTACAGAGAGGAGGAAGGGTTTTCATCGATGAATTGCACTAGGGCAAGAGATGGAATTGTTATGTCTGTGTGGAGAACGACTTATTTTCCATAAACCAAAGCAAAGATATAAGAACTGATGGAGGCCTTTTGTGTAATTTTGTCTTCCCAAAGAGAAAATGTCAATTCTTTGTGCCAATTCCTATGATTTTGGTCAATAGTCCTTTTGATAATTCTGATGAGGTTTTTGTTTGTCGATTCTGCTAGTCCATTACCTTGTGGATAATATTTGGTTGAATACTTTAATTTAAAACCTTTCTTCAAATCAAATTCTACCATTGTATTTCTAGAGAAGTAAGATGCATTGTCAAACATTAAAGCTATGGGTAAGCCAAACCTGGTAATTATGTACTGATCAATGAAGTCCGTAATGCTTTCTGTTTTAGATATCTTTAGGGGGATAGCTTCCACTTATTTTGTAAAATAATCAGTAGTTGTAAGGATGTATTTGTGCTACTTGGAAGAGTTAGGAACAATCTCACCAATTATATATGATCCCCATTGTTCGAATGGTGTTGGATGTTCACTAGTTTCAAAGGGAATGTTGGCTTCTTTTCTCTTCCAGCTGCAGTTTGACAGGTTTTACATTTTCTTGCATATTCATGCACATCCTTGAATAGTGTTAGCCAATAATAACTTGCATGGAGGATTTTGTGAGCTATGGCGTTTCCCCCAAAATGTCCTCCAGTTGGTCCATCATGTAATTCCTACATGACCTTTTCAGTTTCAGGTTTTTCTAGGCATTTTAACAATACCGAATCATAATTTTTTCTAAACAATACATCATTGATTAATTCATACTAATTTGATTTCAACCTTAAATCACGCTTTGTTTTATAATTGAGATGCATAGGGGCATATCCATTCTTCAAATAAAACTTCAAATCAGCATATTGTGATTGTGCATCATTGAGGCTTACCTCTGATATTTTCACTTCATTACCTTGGTCTTCTTCTGCTGATAGGTGGGAAGCTCCAGTAAACATCCTACAAAAACCTTGGCCTCTAACAATTTTAGCTGTCCATATTTCTACATTGTACTCTTGAAGCGCAGTAACCCAATTGGCTCTTTTCTCCCCTACTTCTCTTTGAATCAATAATCGCCTTACTGCAGGGTAGGTACTACTATTTTTGTATGGGTTTTAAGAAGAAAAGGTCTGAAATGTTTTAGGGCTTTAAAAACAACAAAATCTTGTTTCTCAACAGCTGAATAATTTAACTCGACACCTGTTCGGTCAATTTAGTGTGATCTAAATTGATATTTATAATGTCAAC
The DNA here is from genome assembly GCA_000404065.3 of Pinus taeda. Taxonomy (NCBI): domain Eukaryota; kingdom Viridiplantae; phylum Streptophyta; class Pinopsida; order Pinales; family Pinaceae; genus Pinus; species Pinus taeda. The sequence continues at coordinate 106,294 of APFE030914799.1, read as the reverse complement.
CCGGGGTTCGTAAACTGACGAAGTGAGGTGTACTATATGTACTTAGATAACCATTTCCTTAGGCTTTTGTCGTTTTAAGCTTTTTAGTTTGTTTTTTAATTTTATTTTTCTTTAATGTGTGCTGATGAAAGTGAAGTGTGAAGTGTGTGGAGTGTAAATGGTGATGATTTCTAAACTTGAAAAATGCTCAAAAGAAAGCTTTACAGTAACTGAAATGAAATCAATTCTTAAGAGAAAACAAAATGCATCAAAAAGCGAACTAAAGGCAATGGCCCAGTATCCTTGTTGCTGAAAATGAAAAGAAAGCAAAAACTTGGAAAACAACTCAAACTTAAAGCAAAGTAGCTAATTCACATTACTTTAACTTTTCAGATCCTTTGCCCTTTGGCTTAATCTACCTGATGGGAAGTAATCATAAACAAGTTAAGTAACATGATATTTAACTGTTCAAGAAAGTAAATTGCATAAAAGAAACTAATCACACTACTTGAATTCTTCAAATCCTTTACCCCTCAGCTCAATCTACCTTGGGGAAGTAATCATGAACATACCAAGTAATATGATAACTAAATGTAAATTGCAAAAAAGAAATTAATCACACTACTTAAATTCTCTTAGTCCTTTACCATTCAGCTCAATCTACTTTATGGAAAGCAACCATGAGTAAGTAATATGACAACTAAATCACACTGCAGTTAGTAATATTCTGATCTCCTGCTGATATAGTTATTTGACCACAGAAAGAAATCATAAATTGTTAAGCAGTATGATATCTAACTAGCAAAAAAAGAAATAAACAAATAACAACTTGAAAAGGACAATGCTGAATGTAAACTTCAGAAAATAAAGGTTAGCAGGAAGGACAATATGATCTCATATGCCAAAAGTTATTAAAAAAAATGAAAGATTGCCCGGGCTGCCTAAGAGAACCTGCAAAAAGCACTAATCAGTTTACAGCTCTAAGAAAACAAAAGTAAAGATATGAACAGCAGAAACATAAAACATATTATGTACAAACTAATGATAAAACAAAAGCATAATGAAACTAAACAAACACTTTACAAGGCTTCAGCGTGCAGGGGCCCTCTGCCACTTCAGCCAATCAAATAATCACACGGATATCTTCAGAAAAGTCTTCTCATGTATTTAAATCAACAGCATATAAAACAGTGGGGTGATAAGATAACCAGCAGCGCGGAAATTACATAAACAATTCAGAGTTTACATGTATCAAAAGTCTCTCTACGGCGTTCAACAACGCGTTATTTATAATGCAAAATACTACAGCTAACTAAAACAACTATTGCCGCTATTAACTGCGTTGCCATAGACACGTAGATCTCTTCAGCCGAGATCTAGTGTAACTGTCGTTATGCTTCTTAAATCTTCGGAGTGGTTGGCTGTTAGATTCACTGTTCAAGAATGATCTCCAGGTGCGCTGGTGCCTTCGTGAGATGAGAACTAGGCCACGTATCATTCACGTGCCCAAAACAGTGATGTGCCACCGCTGAACTCTTTGATTGGCCTCGTCTTTGACTTTGGTTGACCGCGGCCTCTAATGGATGATTTGGCCGGTTCGAAGGGACACGATCCATGTACATGCCATCTGGAGCTTGCCCATGTAACCTGTTTCTTCAGAGGACACCTGGAGCACAACTTTTAACAAAATAGCTGCGGAATCCTATGTTGGCTGCGGAAACCTGTGTTGGCTGTGGAAACTAGCAAGTTTCCGCAGCTGCATGAACAAAAAACTAAACCAAACAACAGACATCAGTATAGTCAGAAAACCATATAAACAGTCCTTTTTAGACTATAATGCAATGATTTAACCACTGGATGAGTGAAGTGAGTGGAGAATGAGGGTTAAGAGGGTGTGTAGGAAGGTGCAAGGTTGAGGCTCAACAACACCTTGCAAGTTAGAACTGAAAAAAGAGATGGGTGCCTCGATATTTTGATCATTTAGCTATGTTAAAACTGCTACATATGATGTATGGGATGAAAAAGTGTACAATACAAAAGGTTTGAGAAAGTCAGGGGTTATTAAAGAAGGATCATTGATAATGTCTTTTTTAATCAACTCAAATGATTCTCTCTCATCTTTACCCCACTTGAAGACTGTGTTTTTTCTTATCATTGCTTGAAGGGGTAGGACATTCTATGAAAAATCTGGAACAAATCTTTTTACAAAATTAATTTGGCCTAGGAACGATTGCACGGTCTTTTTGTTATGTGGGAGCAAAAATTTTTCAATCTCTTGGACTCTATCAGGATCAATGTAAATCCCTTTCTTGGACACTATAAATCCAAGGAGTTTGCCTTCTGGTAAAGCAAAATAAGATTTTTTTGGATTTAAGGAAATTCCATATTTCTTGCATCTTTCAAAAATATGCTTTAGGTCATTTAAATGATTGTATCTATCCTTAGAATTGACTATGATTTCATCTAGGTAAATAACAACTGATTTATTGATCAGACCCTTGAAATCCATATCCATAGCACGTTGAAATGTAGCACCTACATTTATGAGTACGAAAGGCATCTTCTAATAAGCGTATGTTCCCCACTTGGTCCTGAATGTTGACTTTAATATGTCATCTATATGTACAAGAATTTGATTGCATCCTAAAAATCCATCTAGAAAAGACATTAACTCGGAACTTGCAACTGATTGCAATATTTTCTCCATAGTAAGCAGAGGAAAGTTATCCTTTTGACAAGCTCTATTTAGATTTCTAAATTCAATACAAATCCTAATATCACCATTCTTTTTCCTCACAGGGACCATATTTGATACCCATTTTGAGTGTCTAACAGGAAAGATTATTTTGGCTTTGAGGAGCTTGTTCAATTCAGATTTGATTTGAATTTCAAGGTTTGGGTGAATTTTCCTAAGCTTCTATTGTACTGGATTTTCATTCGAAGTCATTGGTATGGTATGTTTAATTACAAAGGTATCATAGGTCTTGAGATATGCATAATCGCAGGCAAAGACACCTTTATATTTTTTTAACAACTTAATGAATGATATCCTTTCTTCAGATGATAAACCAAGACCTAGGTTGACATTTTGAGGTTTTTTAGTTGACCCTAGGTTTACCACTTCAAATCTCACAGTGGAACTCTAAGTTTTGGAGTTCGTAGTCTTCTTGAATCTATCCTTTAAATCATAGAGATATTCCATCTTAAATATATAGACTTCGGAATTGGGTTTTGATCTTGTTTATGGTTGATTTGTAGATCATGCTCTTGTTCATGTATGGTATGTTCCTCATAAGACCCTTCTGATGTAAGGAAATCGATTATATCTGCATCATTATTAAACACTCTCTAATTTGTCACATTATCAAGAATGGACGGCCTAAAAACTTACTCTATTGAAAATCTATCTGGACTAAATTCTTAAAAAGGTATAAGCTTGGATGCCACATTAGCAAGTAAATCAGCACTTGCGTTTTACAACCTGGGAATTGAAGAAATGTTAAAAGTAGTGAAAAGAGAAGTAAGATTTTGGTCAAGCGATTGATAACGTTTAAGGTGCCCAGACACACAATGAATTGTATTTCTTACCTGTTTAACAATTATTTCAAAATCCCCGTATACTTGCAAATATTTGGCATTAAGACCAATGGCTTTATACAGCCCTTGAATCAATGCTTCATATTTTGTGGCATTGTTGGTGCATTGATTCAAGTTTGCAGGCTAACATGGTTTTCTATCCTTACGGGTTAATTAAAATACATCTTGCACCTGCACCATCTTCGGATTTGGAACCATCAAAATAAAGAGTCCAAAATAATGAATTATCTAAAATTTTATCTACTATATTAACACGCTTTGAAGCATCTGTTCGTGTAAAATTCTCTATTTGAGACACTACAACATCATTCGGAAAGGGGGGACTTTTAGCATTAAAATATCCTAAAAATGACTCAATTGAGCAATTATCAATGATATTATTGGTGAGGCAACAGGTTCATTGCTTCCCTAAGGATCAGTGACTGTATATTTCATGAATTTTTCTCGGTCTACTCTAGTTTGGTTTGGTTAAACATTGTGTGGCAGCCACATCTGAGACCAATCGGTTGTGAAGTATCCGTGCAAATTTTCAGACCAATCCCTACTTAGAATTAAACCATAAAATTCAGGGATATCAGCCACTAGAATATCGATTATCTGTGAAAATTTTGGATTAGAGGAAATCCTAATTGAAACTGATGTTATTTCTCGAAGTACCTCTACTTTTGTCCTGTCCAATTGAACTATGTATACTGTAAATTTTTGAGGTGTAATATTCAATTTAGTGCACATGGTCCTTGGCATAATATTTGAAGAGGTGACTGAATCAACAAGGCATTTATGGAAATTTCTATTGAAAATCTCATAATTAAGAAGAAATGGAGGTGTATGAAAGATATACCTATCACCTAACAAAACTAAATCTGTCGGATTTACTTTGTTTGAAGATGAGGGAGGTTTTCGCATATTGTAAGCAGCTTGAGTAACTACAGCAGATGGCAGAGGGGATATGAGAACTGCTTTTAACTCTCTTAATAGAATTTTCTGTTGTTGCTTGAGTTTAGTGAGTTCTTGTAAAGAAATGTTTGCTCTTGTATTTTTCGTATCTTCAACCATGTTATATTCCACTGTATTTGAGATTACCAATGTTTTGGAAGCATTTGGAGGATCAAGTGGAATAGGATCAGTTTGACTAGTTTTAGACTTCTTGCTTACTATTTTTTCCTTTACAGGAGTAGCACTTTTCTGTTTCTGATTTGTGATAGACATATCAAGAGAGATTCTACTTCTTGTAGTTACTGGTATAGCTTATCCTTCTTCTTCAGTTGGAAGGATGAAATCCCACATTCCATTTAATTCAACTTCTTCTTCTGTTTCGGCTTCCTCTTCGGCTGGTGAGTCTTCTTCTGTTTCTGGATTAGATTTATCATTTGAAATAATATTCGGTGGTTGTGATGTAGAAGAAGGGTTTCATTTAAATGAGTGAAACGGTTTCTTGGGAGCAGAGGATTCTACAACCTGCTTCTTGATTTTGATCATTTCATTAGACATGGTTTTTAATACTTTCAGGAGGCCTTCAAGATCGAAAAGGTCCTTTGAAGTTTTATTTTTTGAATCATCCTTAAATGTTACTTTCTTTAACTTCCTTTCATCTGTCTATGATCTCTTTTCTAAAGAAATAATCCTTCTTTCTACAGACAGGGCTTCTTTCATGTTTTCTACAAGGGTAGCCTTATTGGATCTATCTGCAAAAATTGCAATATTAGAAGGAAGAGAGGATATGTATCATTCTATTTGTACATATACTGCAGGTTTTGAGGCAGCTGGAATTTTGTTTAGTAACTTGTTGAATATGGAGTTGAAGTATTTGATCCTTTCATCTGAATTTTCTTTTAAGTTAGAAAAATCATTGGTTAAGGATGAAATGGTCCTGTCATCGCCAAATTTTGCAAGAAATACTTCTTGAAAAGTATCCTAGTCTCTTCTTTTTTTTTTTTCTTTTTCCTTTTTTCTTTTTTTCTTCTTTTTCTTTTTTTTTCTCCATATGACTACTTCTATTATTGATACAAAAAAATTACAGCAAGGCCATGGCCTTGAGAGTTCAGCCTATTGATGGCATTTTACAAAAAACACATAAGATTAGTACAGTTCTCCGACACATTACAGTTTTGAACATGGACAGAAACATGAAACAGCTGATGTATGTAGTAACGACGCACTGACATGCAGGATCCTGAGCCAAAATCATAGCAACGAAAACAGAATTAAGCTAGGCTAGTCATCATCTGTAGTATAGGGCTCCTCAACAACCAGACACCCGTACCGAAGAGAGTCCTCTGAGTCCGAATGAGGGGCCACCGAGCCGGAGGGATCGCCACGCACGGACACACCTGGGTCAGCGGGGTTTGCCAGAATCGGCGACGAAGCATTCTCCTCGACTGGGCGTAAATGTTCCTCTGGATTTACAATTCTCTGTTCAGCAGGTGCTTCAGCTTGGGCCACTCCCAAATTACTGTTGCCTTCAAGCTTTTCAATAGAGACAGAAATAATAAAAGTAGCATTATCGAGTGTGCAAGGGAAACGATACCACGCAGTATGGTGAGCAGCATGTTCACATACTGCAGCTCCAAATCTACCATGACCCCTTCCTCTGCCGCTCCTCGTTGCCGGAGGACAACGCCTTTCAGGTTCCGGAGTGTTGGAGGAACGTTGCAGGACTGCTCGACCACCAGAGCCCCCTCTTCTGCTCAGTAACCTGACTCTTTCGCGCTGCATTTTTGCTTGCTCTAAGCTGGGTAACAACAGAACCTCCCAATAACCATACAAACTCTGCACATTAACAGTTTTGTGAACCCCTGCAGAGGGATGAAACGCCCAGAACTAGAAGTAAAAACTTGACAACGGAATGCATTGAAGCTGGTATGCTATGACGCGGCGCGCGAGACGACGGGTGAACACAATAAAGGCCTCATTAAAGAAGTTTTGTAGGCCCATCTCCCTTCCCAAGCGATCTGACTCGTGGCGTATGTGAGCTGACAGATGCCCATATGATGCGCCACCTGATTGTCCTTTGGACAGTTAATCACCCACATCCGAGGATGAGTGATCTTGATGCACCAGGGAAATGAAGTCCTACTTGAGCTGATGATCATTTGTTTCATCGAGGGTACCTGAGAATTGAAGAAGTTGTTGGTTTACGCCTTGATTGGCTAGCCTGTCCGCAACCTGATTGGTTGTCCATCTAACATGCTTGAAGGTTAGGCTTTGAGGATATCTCAGCCTTTCCTCCAGTTGTTCCAATCTGCTAAGTAATCTCTAGCTGGTAGCTACCTTGGCTGCAGAGGTGCCCATTTGGATTTTGGTCGCTGCATTTATTAGTATAAGTGAGTCTCCTTCTACCTCTAAGGGGTAGTAATTTTTTTGTTCTGCAATACAGATCCCTTGCCAGAGACCTTCCAACTCAGCCGCGTTGTTGGTGTCTTTGCCGATTGAACCGTGATAGATGAATAGTGCGGAGCCTAGATGGTTCCTGAAGATTCCTCCATATCCTGTGGGTCCGGGATTGCCCTTGGCAGCCCCATCAAACTTTAATTTGAATGAGTTGATAACAGGAGGGGACCATTTGAGGGGCGAGGAAGAATTAGATACGGGATGGGCTTTGATCTGGGCAAGAAAGGATAAGTCCAGATTCCAAGATTTCAGGATAAGACTTTCTTGAGGAGTGTCTGGTATGTCTGTATCATGCTAGCTGTGTATGGCTAAAGTTTCTTGAAGATTTTGTTTCAAGAGGAGCCATAATGCATCAATTGACCTGCTGCTATTATTGAAGATTCGGTTATTTCTTTCTTCCCAGAGGATCCAGTAGAGGAAACCCGGTATTAGGTTCCACAGTGAATTCAGTAATGGGCTTTTAAAGGGATGCTTTGTCCATGTGCAGATGGTTTCTGTGATGTCTCCCCTTCGATTTTCTGATCTCCTGTTACATTGGTCAATTCTTTCCCATAGTTGGGTTGCGAGCGGACATGTCTCCATTAGATGCCTGATGGATTCAGGGTGTATATTGCAATTGGGGCATCGTGATGGACCAATGAATCCTCTTTTTTGCAGGTTTTCCCAGGTGAGTATGCGTCTTTTTCTTAGCAGCCAGAGAAAAATGGAGATTTTGGGCCATATGCCTCGCTGCCAAACTCTTTCCCAAAGTGGATCTTTATCTGTTTGGGAGGCAGAGTAGCGAAGCTGGTGAGCTTCCTTAGTTTTGAACATTCCTTTAGGCGTGTGACCCCATCTCATTTTATCCTCTAGATGTGAGCATTTGATTTTCCTGTGATTTAGTTCCTGTTCTATATCTGTATACGTTTCCCCTTGCCAATCAGGTTGCCAAGTGCTGCCTAGTTTCCAGATTCTGAACTCATGGATCGTGTGAGGCTGCCAGAATTGCTGTACTAGGATTCGATCGGCGTGTTGCGAGTATGCCTGCCAATGTGGCTTGTAGAAAAGGGTGGCTAGTTTTGGAAGTTGTTTCCATGAGTCTTCCTAGAACCTTGTTGTAGTGCCCGAATGGATTTCCCAAAAACTGTGTTCTTGAATGAAGGTGCTATGAAGTTTTGCAGCATTCCATATCAGTGAGCCTTGAGTGGTTGTGCTGATTCTAATGAGATCCTTCCATTGACTACCAGGAGCGTATTTTGCTTGCCAAAGTTTGGCCCAGGGAGTGTGAGGTTTGGAAATCCAGTTCCACCAGATACGAGCCCCCATAGTGTTGTTACTTTGCAGGGGATCCCTTAGTCCAAGCCCGCCTTCTGTTTTTGTGCTGCATACTTCTTTCCAGTTGACAAGAGCCCATTTCCAGTTGAGCGTAGAGGAGCCCCACAGAAAATTTCGCTGGAGGTTGCGTATTGCTTTGAGTGCCCATTTTGGAGCTGCAAGAAAGGAGAAAAGATACAGAGGCATAGCTTTGAGGATCGATTTGATCAGGATGAGTCGACCGGGTATATTTAGGGAGCGGAAAGTCTAGGATGAGAGTCTTGATTCCAACTTATCAAGAAGAGTTCTCCAAGAGGTGTGATTGATGGCGGAGTCAATCAAGGGGGCTCCCAGGTATTTAGAGGGAAGCAAGGCAATGGTGAACCCCAGAGTGCGAGCTATATTCCTTTGAGTGGTAATCGGGGTATTGAAAAAGAAGAGTTGGGACTTTGAAGCATTGATGGATGTGCTAGAGGCTTCCGAAAAGAGAGAGAGCAGAGATTTAAAAACTTTGGATTCTTGTGGGGAGGGATGACCAAATAACATTGTATCATCAACAAACTGTTGATGGGACAGGGGATTGTGGCCATGAAGTGAAATACCTTTAAGAGAAAGGGAAGAGATGGCTGAAGAGAGGAGACGACTTAGGCCTTCTGCCATGAGAACAAAAAGAAAGGGAGAGAGGGGATCCCCTTGACGAATTCCACGGGAGGGTCGAAAAGGCGTGGAGGGGGCACCATTGAGCAGAACAGAGAAGCTAGGAGAGGAAATGAGGTTTGAGATCCATCTGGTCCAGGTGGGGTTGAAGCCAAAAGCTAATAACATCTGGGTAATATAATTCCAGCTAAGTTTATCAAATGCTTTGGAGAGATCTAGCTTAAGACCTGGTTTTTTCAGAATCTTGAGAGAGTGGATAACTTCATTTGAGAGTATGATGTTGTCCATGATCTGCCGCCCTTCTACATAGCCTGTCTGCTCTGGAGAGATGAGAAGAGGAAGTAGAGGTTTGAGCCTATTTGCCAGAACTTTAGATATGAGCTTGTAAATGACATTGCATAGTGCTATCGATCGGTATTTATCCGTCTTATTAGGTTCATCACCTTTGGGGACTAGGGCTATAAAAGTAGTATTGAGGGAGGGAAGAAGCCAGTGCATGGTTCTTGATTCTTCTACTAATTCCCATACCTCCGTTTTGATAAGTTCCCAAAACTCGTGGAAGAAATTGGCAGTGAATCCATCAGGGCCGGGAGCTTTGTCATCCTTGAGTTGACCTAACGCTTCTTCTACCTCCTGAAGAGATATGGACTAGAGCAGTTTGTTGTTGTGATCCTCCGTGATGATTTTGGGAATATGCTGAGTGATTTTCCTAATGGCTTGATCTCTGTTGCCAGGAGGTTCCCTGAGAATTTCCTGGAAGTAATCTTTGAATTCTTTCTCCATGTCTTCATGCTTTTCCAGCCTATCCCCTTGTTGATTATTTATGAATGTTATGTTATTATTCATTCTTCTTTGGATTGTGGTTCTGTGGAAGAATTTTGTATCTTTTTCCCCCTCTTTAAGTCAGTGGATTCTGGACTTCTGTCTCCAAAGGATTTCCTCTTGCTTCCAGCGGGTTTCGATCTGATTCCAAAGAGTCTGCTCTTGTTGCACTTGTTCCTCCGTTCTGCCTTCCCGGATGAGAGTTTGTTGAAGTACCATCATTTGTTGTTCCAGTCTTTTGCGATTCTCAAATATGTTACCAAACTGAGTGCGATTCTGGACTTTGAGAACTTGCTTTAAGTTTTTTAATTTCCATTGGAATTGGAACATTTTAGCTCCTAGAGGCAGAATGAATGAGTGCCATGCTTCATTTACTACAGTTTTGAAGTTGGGATGTGAAAGCCAGAAGGCTTCATATCTGAATGGTCGATTGCTTCTATTGCCTAGCCTAGCCCATTGCAACATAATTGGCCAATGATCTGATCCGCCTTGAGGTAATATAGAAGCGTGAAAGTCCCCTCCCAGGTGTATGGCATTATCTGAGATAAGAAATCGATCCAGTCTGGAGGCGATGTGGTGGGTGCCTTTGCGCTTGTTGGTCCATGTAAAGACTCCATTAGAGGTTTGAATGTCCATGATTTGGTTATTTTGAATGAATTCTCTGAATCCGCTGCTGTCATTGTCAAGCCTTATTCTGCCTCCATGTTTCTCCTCCATTGTCTTTATAATGTTGAAATCCCCTCCGTAATCCAAAGGAGGCACTGTCTGTTGGCATTAAGGATGGTAAGAGTGTCCAAAAGATCAATTTTCTACTGAAGATTTTGCGGAAAATAGACATTTGAGAGGTGCCCATGTATGTTGGTACCTATGAGATGAAATGAAGCTTGAATGAGGTAATGAGTAGCATGAAAGTCACTTAGAGTGAGAACTTGTGGGTTCCAAAGGATGGACAATCCGCCAGAGGCTCCAGACGCATCTACTGATACAGAGCAGCTGCCTGCCCATACTTTATTACGAATTTTTTCCATGGCATTATTGTTGCTTTTTGTTTCTTGAAGAAAAACTAAGGATGGTTTTTCTTGTTGTATCAAGTTTTTTATCATTCTATGTTTTGAGGGGCTATTGAGTCCTCTCACATTCCAGGATATGAGCTTCATGAGGAACCATGGGGTTTAGGTTTGTAGAACTTTGTCAACTTAGGGAATCTGCCTGATTCCATAAGTAGTTCTCCTACTATGATTGTCCTTTGTAGATCAGTTTTGCGCCCTCTTTTCTTGGTTTCTTTAAGAATTTTTTTTCCATCCCATGGACTTCCTACTTGTATGCCCAGATGAATGTTACGTTGTGCTTTGGATAAAACTCCTTCAAGCCTGTCTATTTTCCATGGAGGTATTGAGTTGAATTCTTTTTGTTTGCATGTTGTTTCTAATTTGAGGATGTCAAGACCATCTAGGCTGACCTTCTCTGGATCTTCTTCCATGACAGTGGGTAAACTTTGATCTTTCTCTGCTACTGAATCCTGAAGACTAAGGGCTAGTGCTACGTCTAGCTCCATTGCTGAGGGTTGCAAGATATACTCTGGTTCAGAATGTTCTGAGGAGGAAGGGAGAGAGCTAACAAGATGAGCAGGACTTTTATCTAAAAGAGGGCTGGAAAAGATTTTGGTAGGAAAGGGCAAGGGGGAAGAAATGTGGGCGGAGGGAGCAAACGAAGAAGAGGGGAGGGAGGGGGATTCCTTGGGTGCAGAGCTCAGAGAGGCAGGCAGATCTGGAGAGGAGAGCAGTATGAATCTGTTTTGAGAATCTGGTTTAAGGGGGTTCTCAGGGGTGGCTTGATTTTTCTTTGCATGGCGCCGACGATTCGGGATCTTGGTGAATCCTTCTGGGTCTTTATTAGTCTCCTTATCTTGGGGTTTGTTTTGAGAGTTCATGGGGCAATCTCGAAAGAGATGGCCATGTTCATGGCATTTTCGACAACGAAAAGGAATATGCTCATAATCTAAAGGTTGGATCCATTCAAATTCATCATGGTAGAGACTTACCGAATCTGCAAGAGCTTTGGTCAGGTGCATGTGGACACATATCCTGGCATAGGAGGTGTATCTGCGGGTTTTGGTTTCCTCCGCAACTTTGATGAAGTTCCCTAGTTTGTTGCCTATATCTGCTAGCGTTTCTTCTCTCCAATACTCCATAGGTAGAGAGTACATTCGCACCTATACTGGTGCCCAACTGAAATCCTCCTTGTCTTGATTGAACCTAGGTTTCCAATCCCTTAAGAAGAGGCCCGAGGAGTTGAAAAAATACGGTCCACCTTCGAAAATGCGAGATTTTCCCTCTATGCAGTAGAATATGGCTGTAAAGAAGCCTTTGGGTCCTAACTGTAAAGTCACCTGTCCTTTAGGCCTCCATTTGGAAGCTATCCATCCCTGCAGTGCTTTTTCAGTAGGCCAGAAACCTAGAAACTTGCCTATGAGTGCATGATCCTGCATGTACTAGATCTCGCTATTGATGCGGTGGCTGGGAAGATCAACTTTTATTCGCTCTGTGGCTTTGGGGATACAAGTGGCTGAGGATGCTTTCTGCTATGGCGCTGATGGCACTTGATTATCCCCTGTTCCTTTGTCTTCTGCGTCACGTACTACCATGGTATCTCTGTCACTGTTCTTCTGTCTTGTGACTTGATCTGAGTCAGGTTCATCGTCAGGGGAAGTCAGAGGAATTGCAGGGTTTTCTGAGTCAGTGGCAAAGACTATGAAAGGAGGGGGGGAGGAGCCCACCCCTCCTGCAAACGCATCCATGAAAGGACGATCAAGGGAAGACCAGTGGCGGGCTGGGAAGATCAGGTAAGTTCAGGGGTTAGGGTTGCGACAGTGCTTACAGAGAGTGATCGCATGGCAGCTTGGGTGAAAACCTCCATTCCGGCCCAATCAAGTATCCTAGTCTCTTACTGAACCTACTGGAAGGGAAAAATACCAAGACCCAGCAGATCCTTCGAAAGTATAAGGAAATAATCTGATCACAACATCTTCATGTGCAACTCCATTAAGATTCATGGCTAACATAAAGTTATTTAGATGTTCTTCAACTAGAAGACCATCATCAGGATTGTACTTAGGTAACAATTTTTCTTGGTTTGTTGGGAGAGCATTTGGATTACCAACTAGAACAACACCAGGATTTGTCCAAGGTTGAGCGGGTTGATTGGACATAGCTTGAGTTGGAGACTGAAAATATGGGAAGGTCGGTCCAAAATTAGTTATAGATGGTGAAGAACTTACTACTGGGCTAGTACTACTAGTAGCAGTACTAGTTGGAGAAGTGGATAGTTGGAGAGCATCAGATTGAGTAGAAATGGATGGAGAAGTGAATAGATGGGAGGGTGATGTGATCTCGTTAGTATCTGATTCAGATTTTGATGTAATAACTTTCCTGTGTCGTGGAGGGATGAGAAACTCAATAGGAATTTCTCCAATATTTTCACTTTGGAGTCTAGTTAATACACCTGTAACACTTTCTTCAGAAGCATTGGGCCTCTCTGGTTTCTTCGTAGAAATGGATATCTGTTCCAATTTCTGTATCAAAGAATGTACTTCGGGAGACTTGGGAGTGTAATCTAGAGAAGGTGGTTGTCTTACTACTTCAGGAGACAAAGGAGGTGTTTCTACAACTTCAGATTTCTGATCCAAAGATTTTGAACGAGATCTAGAAGGTGTAGAAGTGGTGGAATGGTTTTGACTCTTATGAATGCTTTTCGATTGATCTTTAGATTTATATGCCATTCATAGTCATATGCCCCCCTTCTAGTGCCAAAATGTTGAGGCATCAAATGTTGCTCCAACATGGGGGATAAACACCCGGTCCGAACCTTAAGACAGCTCCTTTTCCGTTTAAAGTGGTGGCTCCGACTGGGGATAATGGGACCAATTTCCCAGTATGGGTTTTAAAATGAGAGTGGGTGATTTACGAGTGATTGCAATAGAATAATGATTACTTCTAACCTATTCTATCACGCAAATCTCTAGCTAACTTAATCTAATATAAACCTGGGTATTTCTTTATAATATGTGATCTACAAAGATATCTGCTTCACATGTGTTAATAAATATCAATCACGCGTAAAACAGAGATGATAACATGTAAAGGTAATTTCTTTGACTAAATAGTTAATCAAAGAAATGTATAAACTATATCGCATATGTGATGATATATATATATATATATATATGAAAATAAATAATCTCAACTAGGCATCATAAAATAGTGCAATTAATGCTTTAACAGAAAAAGCATATCTCATATACAATTCATGAAAATGAAGTGTTGTTGCTAATTAATCAGAAACAGGGCTAATCATATAAGATAGAATTACCATATATGTTCATTTGACTAATGACATAGATCAACTCCTTTCTTCAAATCAAATTATCTTCCAAGTATACAAAAGTGCATCAACAAAGGAAAGTAGTATGATATTTAAAAGAAATGATCATGTTCCATAATTTCACCAAAGCATTCACAAAATTATAATAGTGCATTCTTAGCAAATATTTTTGATAAAATTTTGGACCCTTCTCTAAATGTATGAGAAGGGTATAAATACTATTCTAACTAATGTTTCAAAAATAGATTATACAAAAATTTAAGGAGGTTTCAATCAAACTTCCTCCTAACTAGTTAACTAAATCTAAAAATAAAATAGTGGCTTGATGAGCAGAGGTTGTGATGATCATTTGTTGTCTACCAGTTTGTCCTTCAAATTGCATATATCGGCCATCGGTTTGACTTGAGGAGGTTCCCCAAACTGTGTTCTGACCTGTCCTGCGAAAATTACATCTATGAGAGGTGGCAGCATCTGCTGAGTTGAATGGAGAGAGCAGTTAAGGGTCATGATTTGACTGTGTGGCTTGACGAGGTATTGCCAATACAACTCCCAATCATTCTTTTCTAATTTTTTGATTGCTTCCCTTTGATTTTCCTCTCTTTCCTTCCATCTGTTATGCAAGTCATTAAGATCGGGCAGTTCTTTCGAGTAGCCTTCTTTCACCAAGTTGGTGGCAAACAAAGTATGGTTTTCCGCCTTTACTATATTCTTTGACACCTCGGCCACTCTTGCCACTACTAGTTTGAATTGTTTGATCCTTGCATCCCAATCCGTGAAAATAATGTCTTTGTGTGTCTCCTCGAGCTCAAGCAGATTCGCCTTCCTCCCTTCTTTTGTTTCTTGTCATTCGATGAACTTTGAGATTCTTGTGTTCAAATTAGTAAACTCGGTTCTCTGGTCAATCGCTTTATTCGTTAGCTGGTCACTAGTGATCAGATAAGGAGCGACAGGTGACATCTTTTGGAAAAATTGTTCTTGTTGTTTCAATAAGAGAGAATTAAGCTCTAGAGCCTCTTTGATGAATTCCTCGACAGTAGGAAAATCCTTATATCTTTCCATGGCTTGCTGCAAGTATTGGAGTTTCATGTTTTTGGCCGATATGTCTGCTTCGTGAATTATTTTTAGCACCTCCGTGCTCTATTGTAATTGGACCAGTTGCTCAGTGTGGTGAAGTAAAATTATAAGTGCGGACACAAACAAATTCCTCTAACCCGATGATCTAGCCACAACAGATACATTCTATGGAAGATTTCCTTAGGTTAGAACCAATTAAGAGGGCCTACCTCTTAGTACGCTTATCTCGTTTGATGATGTCCTTGCTTGCTTGCTCCAGCTATCTCTCGCTTCCTTCTTCAAGCCCCTGAAACAAGTAAACAACAGCAAACAACAACCATGGTAATAGACAAATTGTAATTCAGCCTACTAACAATTCAAGAAACATTAATCCATGAATATGTAAGATGTAAAAACATGTAGGAAATCAATCGATAGTTGCATATATATTGATATCAAAGAGAGATTACAACCATTGTCTTGACGTTGAGATTCTCCTCTGATAAGACCAGGTTCCCACACACTTCTGCTAGCATTCCATGATGGCCTCAATCAACAATATTTTTAAGACTCTTCCCTTTAGGCTTCACTCCAAACCAAATCACACTTCTCCCTCACACAACTAGATAAATACAATTATGAATAGATTGATGTTTACTCCAAACCAAAATAGAAATAGCACACCAACATTAACACCAGCTTGTTCTTGGGAAGAAGGGAGGTTTATATAGGATGAATGGATGGGAGATGGATCCTCTTCTCATGGGAGAAGGTCTTATCCCTTGAGGTAGTTCCATCATTATAGGGGAAAGGAGTCCAAACTGAAATCCTCCAGGATGAAGGAACGGGGAGTACAGGGAAAGTGACAAAATGTTGTGTAACAAATGTCCCCTAAAGCGTGAAGGCTAAACTAGAGTGAGGGATGAAATTCTTTATGTATCAGTGCGAGGAACCGTAGTCTGCCACTGGAAACCTGCAAGCAAGTACAGATACATATACATAACTGAGAACTCTGTCAAATGATACATGAATCATGGCGTGGACACCACCATCTAGAGAATGATCATGTAAATGGATCCAGGTATGGACGCAGCCATCTGTCAAAGAGGATCATAATGAAACCAAGGTATGGTCGTAGCCATCCAATAATGAGAAGGATCACATATGACAATTCATGGTATGGTCATAGTCATCCATCTGAAAGAGACATGCATATCAATGTAATCATGTCACATCACTTCGCAGCCTAGACTTTTGTGACCCAAGCCCAGGGTCTTGCACTCCAACACAACCCAATCAAAGTACAAATTCTAACATGCAAATAGATGTGTTGACGTCAAACATGCTAGAAAGTCACTTGATTACCAGTCAATGATGTAAATTTTAAACAAGCGCGAGAGGAACCACCAATAATGGCAATGGTCCCCAAGGTACTATCAGCACAATCCATGGAATGTGAATAGAGAAACTGAAGTTGAACACCCATGAAATCACTCAATCGAAAGCCAATGATGTGAACTTGTCATCGAGTGCGAAAGTGATACTTGAGAGAACCACTTGACCATTTCATTCAAGGAGTACCTTTTTCGTGAATAGTGCCTCCCATCCAAAAAAGGGGTAAACTCATATTGGTATCACGATGTTTCACATCCATTAACGAGTTCGAAACGACAAGGGCTTGGCCATATTTTCACTTTTAAAGGGTTGGAAAAGAGCTTGAAAGTGGACCCCCCATTTTATTTTCTTTTTACGAGTCAAAAGGGAAAAACACTCGGCAATATTTTCATATGAACTTAACAAGTCGAGAAAAGAGCTGAAACGTGACTCGCCATCATCGTCAAACATCCATCACCTGTCGCTGCACAAAAAGGAAAAGTGTATTATCTAGTTCTTGAGGCAAAAAAGGTTAAAATATTTACAAAAACCTGATATTTTCATGAAAAAATGAATAGAAAGGAGAAAAGTAAATATCTTTTTACCATTTACCATTTTACCTTGTTGTGAAAACTTTTTACTCACTTTTGCCCTAATTGTTCCAGAGCAGATTGTGGGAGATCCGGGAGGTCAATCATCAAGCCATCGTTACAGGTAAAAACCAAAGCCCTGAGCTCCATTTCCATGTCCTTTATTTCTATTTTTAACCCTTTTTTAAAGTTTTTTGGGGGTTTTTGAAAAAAAAAATCGCCCTCAGTCGATGCGACTTCTAGGCATGCAATTGTGCCTATCGAGGGTGATTAACAAATCCAGCCACGTTGTTCATGGAAACTATTTTTAAAAAAGGCGCGTCGGCACCCTGAATAGGGAAAACCCCTATTTCCTCAAAAAATCACTATTTAAACTCAAATTTTATGGGCCAAGCATGATTATTGACTCAAATTAATGGATTTTGCGGGAAAGAATCGCTGAAAATGGTGGACTAGAAAGAACAGGAACATGAGGATGTTGATACCTAGATAATGAATGACCCAAATTGCCTCGAAACTTTGAGGGCTTGCGGGCTCCTCAAATTCTTTCTCACACCAGGGATGTGGGCCCAACCCGAGTTGCTTCAGAACCTAATTAGTCTTTGGGACATTAATCGGGAGATATTTGTCATTGGTGACCAGGAGCTGGAGTTGCAAACTTCATATATATACTTCATCACTGGACTGTCTCGCCGAGGGGAACTAGTAAAATTGTATGGGTCACAACCGATTGGGGCAAGCATATCTTCATTGCTTGTTGAACACTACCCTAAGGCCCTAAAATCCAAAAGTGGGAAGATAGATATTTCCAGTGTTCAGGATTTGACACTGAGAGTGCTTTTGTTGACCATCAACAGAGTGGCGGGGTCCCAGGCGGAACATGAGACTAACAAGTCAAATTTCGTTTATGTTATCGACTGTACAACTCCTACGATCTTCAACTGGGCCAAGGCCAGGAAGATCAACATCAAGTACCAGTTGTCCAAAGCCAAGGTGGGGAACCTGAACCAATTTTGCTTCAGATCGATGCTTGTGGCCTTCTTCTTAGAACAGGTATCATTATTCCAGTATCAGCTGACTGAGGTAGATCCTCCTATGCCACGCGATCCATGGATGTCTCACTGGAGTCATTTGATGCCCAGGATCACTGGGGGTCAGCACATGTCATACTAACCTACATTCTTTTCATGGTATGATGACAAAAAATTGTCATGGAGTATTGGCCGTAGAGTGGCACTGACTTCCGTGGAGATCCAAATATGCCCATACCAGATGGAGAGGATTTCAACGAGGAAGGTAAAAATCAAATTTTTAATTTTGAGATTTTTTAATTGTTTTTTGGTATATATGTGCTTATAACATTTCTCTTGTTAATGCAGACGTTGGACCAGAGAGGCCTGCTGGGATGTCCCCAATGGCCAGGCGCATCCCCCGTCTTATTGATGTTGTCGCTCCTTATTAGGAAGGGAGTGACAATGAGGAGGAGATCATGAGGAACCTTGAGGGGTTGACTCGTGGCATCCCAGAGTATGCTTGGGTAGGAGGCATTCCTCGTCAGTACTAGAGACACACAGTGGGAGTCTTGGATAGGATCCGCTAATTGTTGACTCGTATTGCACGAGTCATATCATGCTACCGTGATCACCATGTTGATTAGTTTCTAGGTCTAGCACTTACATTTTTTTAGGCATGTGTGCCATGGATATATGAGGCCTACAAGTTGCCAATGTTATTTTGGACACACATATTATCTTTTGGGGTTCTGATGTATCAAACATTATGGTACAAATTGTCTGTTTTATCTTTTCACATGTTTCGTAAATGCCTATCCAACACATTCTCAATATTTGAGGGTTTGTGACAGAATATTGCCCGTTGAGTTGAAGGATGACAAGTTCTGAGTCCAGGTTGACAACCAACTCTCAAATGTCAAGAGAAATGGCTTCTGACAATAGTTCGATGACCACATTGTATTCAGCAATGTTGTTTGTTGTGCGACCTAGACAGATACCTTGAAGGTCAATCAACTCACCGTTAGGATTATAGCCCATGTCGCGGATGATAGGTTTTGGGTACTATTGTAAGCACCATCAGCAAAACCAATGTGGGGAGTCGCAGACATCTACAAAGCAAGAAAAGTATAGTAAACAGGAAAGTTGTTTGAAAACTACCACACAAAACCACACTGCACAAAAATGAATGACACACTAATGTACATAAGTAACCATGCAAGATGACCTAAGCATAGTAATTCTTGAGGTAAAGCTCGTTTCAGGGCTTATCAAGAGGATTTCCTTCATAATCAATAATCTCATAGGCTCCTCCTTTCTGCAAAACGTGTTTCACAATGTAGGGCCCATGCCACATGGGTTTGAAGTTCCCTGCCCCCAGCTTATCGTTATCTTGGTCGTATAGTAAGACCAAATCACCCTTAGAGAATGCGCAAGGGGAGACCGACTGGTTGAAATGGGATTTGACCCATTTCTTTTGTGCTTCGATGACAAAGACAGCGAGTCTTTTCCAGTCGTTATAAATATAAGAGGCGTTCCTCTTGAGGTGACGTTTCAGGGAGGAGTTCAACAGCTAACTTGAGTGAAGGAATCTTGCATTCGATCAGCAATGTTGCTTCCAGACCATAGACCAACTAGAATGGTGTGCAACCACTTGTCTTTGGTTGAGGTTCAATAGGCCCACAGAGCTAAAAAGAGCATGAGATGCCAATTTGACTTGTGCATCCCAATAGTACGTTGAAGCATTGTGACCAAGACTTTGTTCACGGCTTCAACTTGGTCGTTGGCCTGAGGGTAATATGGAGTCGAGCCATCGTGGCACAAGCCCAATGCAGGTGTCAGCTCAACCATCATGTAATCTCTGAAATGGGAGCCATGGTCCGTGACAATGGCTTGAGGTACGCCGAACCTGGAAATAACATGGTTGAAAAGGAATTGAACCATTGTCTTACTATCTGAAAAGTATGTAGGCATCTCTTTGGCCCATTTGGTGAAATAATCCACAGTGGCGATAATATAGCCATGCCCCCCGGCCGAACGAGGGTTACATGTCATATAATCGATGCCCCATTTGGAAAAAGGACCAACGGTAATGATGGGGTGTAGGTGAGCGGGTGGGGCACACATCTTGCATTGGTAAATTTGGCATTCATGGAACTTGCGAATAACAAGAATGCAGTCCTTGAAGATAAGCAGCCAGAAATAACCAGCGCGAAGGAATTTTTAAGTGGTTGCGTAACCAGACATATGACCACCACATGCCCTGGAGTGGCAATCATTGAGAACTCTTTCATCTTCCTCAATTGTAAGGCATCGATGAAGAACTAAATTGACACCGACACGGTATAGAGTATCACCAATAATATGGTAGGGTTGGGAGTGATGTCGAATCCCATGGCGATCATCCTTAGTCAACACGAACCGAAACGTGGACGTCTGGAGATACATGATGATATCACTATACCATGGATCAAGGGTGCTAATCAGAAAGAGGGTATTAGCTCGGAGTTGTTCATCTGCACCAGCAGGAAGAGACTTAGAGGGAAGGGCACAAATCAATTTGGCAAAAATGAGTGACTTCTTAGATTTGGTAGTCGTAAATACCAAATCAAATTCTTGCAGGATCATGATCCATTTAGAATATTTTCCCCCCAGCAACTGATGAGTCAGGATATAGGTCTTGAGGTTGCATTTAGAAATCAATGTAGTCGTGCGCAGAAGGATATAGTGCCAAAAGCGTTGAACATCCTGAACGGCAGCCAAAGCCAACTTCTCGAAATGTGCATAACGCATTTCAGTGTCGAGGAGATTCCAACTAAGGTAGTAGATTACATATTCATTGCCTTCGTCATCGTCTTGGACCAAGACCATAGCAATGGTACTACGGGCCATAGCTAGGTAAAGGAAGTAATCTCGATAATAATCTGGTGGGTGCAATAGAGGAGAACTTACAAGGATGGCCTTGAGATCATCAAATTTTGGGCCACCTCATCCCATACCAAGGGCGTTCCTTGTTTTAGCAACCCAGTAAATCCTATGGCTAACTCGGCATAGTTGGGTATAAAATGACGAAGAAAGTTGGTCTTTCCTTGCAGGCTCTAGAGTTGGTGTAGTGAAGATGGAGAGGGTAAATTTACAATGGCCTCGAATTTTAACGAATCGAGGTGAATACCGTCCTTAGAAATGATGAAGCTGAGGAGTCGTCTATATTCTACACATAAAACACATTTGTGCGAGTTCAACCGAATGTTATAGTGTTGGCAGCACAGAAAAATCTATCAAAGATGGTCTGGGTGGTCTTGGCGCTGATGAGAATGAGCGGGAAGGTAATCCAAGTAGGGTTGGACAATGTTCCAAGTATCATGAAATGTATAAGACATTTCCCTCGGAAATGTAGCCCCAACATTGAAAGGGAGTTTTTTGTATGCAAACGTACCCCGCGGATAGATAAACGATGTCTTTTCTTGATCGGCCAGTGCGATGTTGATCTGGTTGTAACCAGAAAAACTGTCCATGAAGGAAAAGATCGCTCCCAGCACATTCATCAATGATTTGATCAATGAAGGGAGTAGGATAGTTATCTTTAGGACAGGCATGATTGAGATCTCGATAATCAATGTAAACGCAGATCGTGCCCTGTTTTTTAGTCACCGGGACAATATTGGACACCCAGTCTATAAGGGGAATGGGGTAGATGAACCCAGCTTTAAGTATTTTTTCAACTTCACCCTTAATCGCAGCAACCTTCCTAGGGTCCACCAAGCGAATCTTTTGACGGAAGAGCTTTGCATGCGGATAAGTTGGGATTTCATGCACTACAATGCTAGGATCAATGTCAGGCATTTCTTCGTAGGACCATGCAAACACATCACGGAATTCCTGAAACAGACAAGTATATATCTTAATCTCATCCAGAGAACAAGATACCCCAATATGAACGTGTTCAACGATATCGGGTTTGATAGAAATGTTAATCGGCATCATTTGGGTAATATTACCCAAATTTCCTTCCGACCATACTTCGTGAGTGACGACAGTAGCGGAAATGGAGAAGAGGACTCTTCGAAAACAGTAAACATGACCACTGGACAAGGCAAGAATGAGGAGAAATTATGAGTATTGATCCAAGGTGGTTCCTCGAGAGACATGACTTCCATGTTACCTTCATCAGCAAGGAAGGTCTCGGCTAAGGGATCAAACGATTCCAAAGCACCAAGCCATGGGGATTGAGAGTATGTATCGAGAGAGGTCTTCAACATAAAAGAGTCAAAGGATGCAGAACTCAAAGCCGACAGAATTTCCACGTAATTGACTTCAGCGGGACTAAGCGGCATAACCTCGCCCCAGGAATCAACAAGATCTGGTGAAGTTATGACCCAAGGATCATATTTGAATGAGATAATGTTGACATAGCCAACATGAGGAGGTGGGAGTAGGAAAATTCCCATTAAGACAAAATCTTTGAAAAGACCTGCCCCCACACTCTCATAGGGCACACCAGTGTGCTTGATGTACGGAACATTTCCATCTGAGGAGGAAGAGGCAAAGAAAGACAGATGGTTGACAGTGACAATATTCCCTTGATGGGGAAAATGAATCACGCGAAATAAAGAAGAGGCCATGGCATACATGGCATGGATCCAACTTCGACTGAGTAGAATATTATAATTGAGATTAGCGTCAAAAATTTCTACCTCGACTTGCACTGTCTTGCCTTCTAGAGTGATGGAAAGGTTAGGTAAGACACCGAAGGGTCGCGAATCATGCCCATCGAAAGCTTCCAGAGTGTTTGGAGATTGGTTCAAAGCAGGAGAACCAATAGCCTTCCAATATGCGGTTGACATGATGCACGTGGAAGCACCTTCATCGATGACAATCCGGTGGATAGTCTTCTCATTGATGATTACCTGAATAAGAAAGGCAATCTGATGAGGAAGACGAGGAACATGGTTCTCTAGATCAAAACATATCAAATTGGAATCGGTGGGATCGATGCCCCCAATAATTGACAGCAAAGATTTCTGCTATGATGGAAAACTTTAAAGCACCTCGTGGGATGACATAGCTGACGGCGCCTGAGCCAAATCCTTAATAATATTATAGTGTTGAGCAGCTCGGGCATTGGGATTATATGAGGATTTCCGAAGCACACCTCGAGAGGGTGGTCGTATAGCGGAGTCAGGGTTAGGGCGCTTAATATGAAGAGGGCCAGAAATCGGGGCAGAAGAAGAAGGTGTGGCTTCTTTCTCGTTCCTAGTTGTTGAAGCAGGAGTTTTATAATATTTCAATCTAGTAGCCACATTAATAGACGTACTCATCATGAACACTTGAGATCTGGAGGACACAGATTGGGGTTTGTCTACCATTTGCGTTTGCTGAGACGGAAATGGATCTTTGAGGATAGTGGGGGTCCCTTTAAGCAAGCGGCTAACTTCAGATCATCACAGGAAATCCTTAGTGTAGTGATCTTCCTCACAAATGAGGCAAGGGTACTTAGGTTTCCGCTACGAAGATTCACCAGCAAACGATTTTGGAGGACCATATTTCGGGGCATCGGCTTTACCCTTGACTTTTCCTTTCTTCTTTCCTTTGGAGGATTTTTTTGTTGCAGTAGACTCGACAGCGTGGAACTCTGAGGTTTTACTAGGGCCAGGTGGATTCTGGGACAAACTATTAGGAGCAGTGTTTGAGACCGAATTCTGTTTGGAAGAAGTTTTAGTAGGGGTCTAGGATACTGAACCAATAACTCCATCAACGGGAGGTACAGCTTGTGACTTTAATGCCACAGGATCATATGATGGTCGTGGAGCATAAGATAGTAGTTCATACAAAGTGCCAGACTGAGAGTAAACTAGATCTAATTACTGGGCATAAGCAATGGCTTCTCTTCAGTAACTCATCCACCCATAGCTATATCATGAGCAATTGGGGCTACGAAATATTTGGTGAACCATTCAGTGAACAGCTGATCAGCAATCTTAAATTTGATCAGGCGACGTCTACTTCTCCATTCATGGATGTGATTAGAGATGTGTGTCGCAATATCTTGCTTAAGCGATGTGAGAAAATAGGTGTCAGTTTCATAGCAAACCAGAAACTGAAAATGCGTGAGGAAAGCCATGGCTAAAGAGTTAAAGTCATGGTAAGTACTTCAAGGCAGCTCGATGTACCACTTAGTTGTAGCACCTGTGAGGGTTCATTAGAAAAGATAGAGACAAATGGAATCGTCAACGTATGAGTTTGATGAGCACCAAAGGTGATACGTCATCACATGGGCCTGAGGATCTTCTTTAGCTTTCCCATCAAATTTTGGACAATCTCTTGGTATCTTGGACAGCACCGAAGGCCAATATGGAAAATGAAAGATTAGTTCATTCATAAGGTGAGATAGATCTGACAACTCGAGTGTAGCCAAGAATGGAAATTGAGTGTTAAAAGGCAGGAGGGTCGATAAACAGGTCCGAACAAAGGAGCCCATCCCTACTGGTAAGGATTTTTGCCCCACAATGGGGGATTTTGGCCATATGGCATCTAAGGTTGCCCCCCATTACAGATTACCTTGACCATAGGGGGGATTTTGACCTTGAATACCTTGGAATTGTCTGGCCATAGGTTGTTGATAAGCAACGTACGAGTTAAAAGGTTGTTGAGCCTGTTGACTTTATACATATGGATATTGCAACTGTTGTCCTTGAACATACTGGTGATGAGCCTGTTATCCCTAAATAAGAGGATTTTGGGCCTATTGTCCTTGGGCATAAGGTTGATACACTTGTTTTCTTTGGACATATGGATATTGTACCCACTGCCCTTGACCAAAAGGATTTTGAACCTGGTGACCTAAGGCATTAGGGTTTTGTACCTGACGCCCTTGGCTGGCAGGATTTTGGACCTATTGACCTAGGACTTTGGGATTTTGAGCCTATTGTTGCAGGACTTGACCTTGACTCTACCCTTGAAAGGATTGACCCTGTTGATATGTATACAAGGGTTGTTGTTTCCCTAGTTGGTTTTACTGTTGCAAGGGTTGA
Source organism: Pinus taeda (assembly GCA_000404065.3). NCBI lineage: Eukaryota > Viridiplantae > Streptophyta > Pinopsida > Pinales > Pinaceae > Pinus > Pinus taeda. The sequence continues at coordinate 81,118 of APFE030914799.1, read as the reverse complement.
CCTTGTGGTTGCAAAATTTGTCCCTGAGGCTGCAGAGGTTGGCCCTCTGAGGACATGAGTTGGGAGGTGTGCAGAGTATATTGTATCTGTTGCTGCACAGTTTGCTGCAACTGTTGCAAGGTTTGACCTTGCTGTGGGATCATTTTCCCTTGCGGTTGCGTGGAAAGCCCTCTCTGCAACAAAGCTTGTCCTTTTTGTTTATAGGTTGTCCTTGTTGTTGCAAGGGTACTTGAATAGCGTCTGGGAAATTTCCGAACTGAATCTAGCCGTAGCCAGGCTGAATGTACTACCCAGATTAGAGGGTGTAAGGTTGATTAACCATTCCTTTAGAACCATATGGAATGTAAGGAGTTTGGTATTGGACTTGAGCCCCATAGGGTTGCTAATATTGAACATTGCTCGATCCAGACTGACCAACGAGATTATGAACCTACTGGTACTGGACATTGCTTGATCCAGTAGGGTCAGCAGGGTTGTGAATAATATTGGAAGACAGTTGGTTCATACCAAGCATGTGAGCTTGTGAGCCACTCATATTGGTGGCACCTGACAGCATAGAAACATTCAGGTCTTGCCCCTCAGGCGGTGGCACAGCCTGGCCACTGACTAGAGGGATGGAGGAACTAACAAAGACATTCTTCGAAACTACCAGTTGTGCCTGACAGGTAACTGGGATTGACGATACAAGGGCATTCGGAATGGTGGGTTTCATCGGCACTAAGGTAACAGCCTCTTGGGAAGTCGTGTTCGCAACGAAGAGACCTGACGTAGGCATGGTGCCTGATGCCCAAACAAGATTAGGGTAAAGTGATGAGGCACTAAGTGTAGCTAAAACCAACTGTGCCAAAGACACATATTTGGGTGGAAAACTGGTGGGAATACCCCCTGAATAGGGGAAACCCTCAAGAGGAAAAGGAAATTCTTCCTCCTCAACAGTGTGTGGAGTAGAAACTTCAGACTCTTTTGGAGAGGTGGCTGGAGCATCGCCTTCGGGTTCCATGTCTAGAAATAAACGATGACAAATAGACGAACGAGTATGAGGGGATAGTTCCAATGGAACACCCAACTGGTCGTATAAACTGTAAGGATGTTGCGGTGATATCACAATAGGGTCAAACAGAGGATTCAGAGGATAAATAACTAGTCCAAGCTGACAGTCAGTGGTCAATGAGTCCTCAGGAGTTTGAACGGGATTGTCCGGAGATTCCGGGCCAAGATCAGCAGATGACCTAGTATCGAAAGTAGGCGGAGGACGAGATGACAAAGGTTGAATACTCAGAACAATTCCGAGTTCAATACCTTGGTCCTTGAGTGACTCTAGTAACTCAGGAAATGGCTCCTCAGACAATATTTCAGACGAAGGAGATGAAGAGGAACTGGGTGAACCAGATGGTTCACCCACGATGACCTTGTCTTAGTCGATTGAAAAATTAACTTCAAGGCTTTAAAATTTTCTTTAAAGGAAACTCATGATTTGGTCTCAAAAATACTAATAGGGTGTTTTTGGATCGTGGGCAATCAATTATTAAGATGCATAAAAGACTGGTGTTCTTTCATTTTTTAAGAGTTGAGAAAGAAACAAAGATGACTCTATCGCTTTCGATTGGAAACGAGCTTGAAAGGACAAGTGCTTGAATGATCTTTTAAGTTTAATAAGTCAAAAATATCAAATGACTGCTCTGGAGGATCTAGGTAAATAGGATTACCAGGCAACCGTGAACTGCAGAATACCTCCCAGCGAACCGAGAAGTACGAGCAGGTAATCTCCCTGAATGTTATGTTCGATGTATCACATTTGCAAGGCAGTGGACTTAGCTACCTAAGGATAAAGGATTGCAGCCTTGAGGGGTCTCCCATTATATACTCGATGGTACAGGAAGCTGTTGTGGCCAGCATCAACCCCCCTTTTATTTAGTTTTAGTAATAAAGCTAAATAAATGGGGACCCTTCTAAAAAATAAAAAACTAGCACTTATGTTTCCTTTTGAATAAAACATGTTCTCATAAACTTAGGGAAACACCCGCAAAACCCAAAAACCTAAGTTTTATGATAAGTTCCAAATAAGATCATTCTTTTAAATAATAAAACATCGCATCGCAAAGGGTAATGGGAAACATCATATAAACAAGCTTTCGGAACTACGAAAACGTGACGCGAGATCGCGCGTCTTAAAGACTTATCTCACATCGCAGCTTTCATACGCCGCAAGTATCACCTAAGGTAAAATATCCCAATCTAGCAATATGTGATAAGATATCTTGCAAATTGCATCTCGCAAACGCTCAAGGTGATAAATGATTGTTAACGAAATAGATCAGCGATATTGTGATATAAGATATTGCGATCTGCAATATTGCGAAGCAAATCGCAAAATCGCTTTATTGCAGATCTGCAGGGCTCATCATTCAATAAAGTTTTTCTCGTATTTCGATAACGAGTTATGGGCATTAATGTCAATTTAATGGTTGGTTGGTGGTCATTTATGAGATAAGACTTAAAACTAATCGAAAGGTTATTTCACATAGGTTGGTATGTTTGATATGATTTCAGAATTAAAGAGCTTTCCCATCACTTTATCTCTTTCCTTACTTGTAAATTTACAGGAGCAGCAAGCAGAGTAATATATGCAGCAGTGTGTAGAACGTAATGGGAAAGAAGGGAAAGGCTCTGGTTGTAGAAGAAAAAGATATGACGCCCTTGTACACAGACACCACATGTAACAAAGATGTCAGCATAACTACTTGGGAAGGCATATATAGTCTCCTCAAAGAAGAAAAGGCGAGAGTTATGAAGGTTAAAGCAACAGCAGACTCGAGCGGGTGATCTGAAGCATCAATCATTGAACTTTCATGTTCATTCTTGCATTGAATAGTGGCAAGGCCGAAGATTCTTCCATACACAGACATGGTCGAGTGGGTACTGGATAGTGCCGATATAATAGATAGATAATTCAAGACTCGAGGCCAAGACCTCATTGGAACATTCATTGCACAAGATTTAAGGCTTATGTATCATCTACCAGAGCCACAGGCAACCTATAACAAGCAGTTTGTGGAGAAGTTGACCAAAGAAAATGAAGATTTGGTGGAGTGAACCAAGAACTGGTCGATAAGAAAAAAAAACATTGAAAAAGAGCAAAGCGCATTGACCAAGGCCCATCAAAACCGTGCAGGATGCAAAAAATAGCACCTAGGAAGCCCGGATCAGAAAAAGGAAGCAGTTTCCGATGTGCAATTAGCGCTAATCTTGCATCGCTGGGAAAAACCCCTTGAGAAGGAAAGCCCTCGAGAACTCAATCACATGTAAGCTGGAAAACCATGGGGAAAAGCACTAAAGGCTAAAGGCGGAACAGGCAGCAGAAGAAGCAGCTACAGCGGCAAACAACGTCATTGACTATGTTAATGCAAACCTGCACAGAGAAAACCTCATTTCAGGGACCGCACCGGGATTTCTCCCAAAAGCACAACAATTGCAAACAAGCTGGATACAAAAGGTTGAGGAAAGGGCAGATTCCATTAAGAAGTTAACCAAGTTGAATTGGGAAACTTACTGGCATTATTTGGTTAAACCGCACAGTCAATGCATGACTCTCAAATTCCTTACGAACTCTGCCGAGAAGATAGCACCAGCACTTGCCTATTATGTTTTCGTAGGGCAACTGAAATCAGAGGTCGGCCAATCAACCCTCCTCAAGCCGATGTTGAATGCTTGCGACCACAAAGAACAGATACATAGATAGTTAATTTCATATTTAGTTTTAGTTTTAGCTTTGATTTATTTTTGCCTTAGATGAGCACGGTCATTTAAACCTCCTCCTATATTTTTGTAATAAACTATTTTTAGTATTTATGTAGTATTTTAACCCCTCTCATGCATTTAGAGAGGGATCCTGAAATTTGTCAAAAACATTTCCTCGAAACATGCACTTTTGCACCCCGAGAGAAGGTTTTGATGAATGAATGGAATAAGATTTATTGATATTTATGTTTGATGTCTACTACTGAAATGCACTTTTGTACTCTTAGTAGATGTTGAATTAGGAAGAAATAAATCTATATTGCTAAAGCTCATGAGTAGGACTTGTTATCAATGGTGCTTTTATCTCTTAACGATTTTTGCTTATGTGTCTAAGTAATATTTTATGCTTAGTTATTTATATGTGAAAGCTTGAATGTTTGAGTTATCATTTGGCACTTTTGTACAGTGATGACTATTCTGTTTATGCTCAATGTATGAATGACTTATTATGCGATATGCTTCTCACAATTGTTTCGGCTAACTTTTTATACGAAACAATTCATTTTTGTCGAATTCTTTTCTTGTAGCAATTGAATGATCTTTATTACAAATTGTTGTTCGAAATTATTTTAGATTGCATAAGTGAAAAGTTGAATCCCAGGTTAGTTTTAGACTTAAATATTTCTATTCATTAGAATACAATTGCATTTCTAAATTAGACTTAGATTAAAATCATTTTACTTAGAAATCTTTAGAAAACAGAAATATCAATTCTTATCAACACACACAAATTGGGAAACCGGTCCCATTATCCCCAGTGGGACCCACCATCCCAAATGGAAAAGGAGCTTCTTTCAAGGTCCATACCGGGTGGGTATCCCCCTTGTTGTAGACCTGATTTTCGGGCCTTCAACATATTTGGCGCTAGAAGGAGGACCTGAACTATGAATGGCTAGTAAATCCAAATCTAAATACCATTCTGAGAGTAAATCGCCCTCAACATCTCCCCGACTTTTCCATCGCATTCCAAAACTTTAAATCCTAAGCGAGAAGTTGAGAAAACAACGACCACTGCCACAAATCCAAACATTTCAGAGAAATCTACTATTGAACCTCCTGAAGTTGAATCTTTGATTCATAAACTTCAAGGATTTTTCATATCACTGCAAAAGTTTGAAATATCTCAAGGTAGTGTGACTTCGCAATACAATCCTTCTCATCCCTTAACCAGATTGCAGAGTGAAAAGTTTGGTATTGAACCAACCGAATTTCCTCTACCTAAAAGAAAAAGAGCAAGGAAATCACCTCAAGGGTCTGATAGTGAGACTCTTTCATCATCATCATCCATTCCAACTTCTCCATTGCAAAGTCAACCATCCACCCCTCCATTTCAAATTGTTTTCCATCAGAGTACTAGAACTTTAACATCCTCATCCATTCCACAAGCGACTTCGTCCGTGCTTTCCTCTGTTAGTAATTCAACGATGGCCCAAATCCCATGGAATAACCCAGGGGCAATCTTAATGCCTAACCCCTTCAGTCAATTACCAGCCCATCCTGAAAAATGGCTGCCTAAGTTTAATCCTGAAGCAGGCATACTAGCAGAAGAATACATAAATAACTTTATGTTATTGATAAATTTAAATGGTGTTACTAATGAAGATGTTGTTGTTCGGCTTTTCCCTTATACTCTACAAGGAGCAGCCAAATCCTGGTATTTTTCATTACCATCAAGATCCATCACTAGTTGGGACATTTTCCAAGAGCAATTCTTGACTAAGTTCAGTGATGATAGATCTACAGCAACACTGATCAATGATCTATCGAATCTAAAGACTGAATTGAGAGAACCTATCAAAGATTTTAACTCGCGTTTCAATAAGCTTTTGAATAAAATTCCGACCACTTCCAAGCCTAGCGAAGAAGTTAGAAGTGAATAGTACATATCTGCTTTACCATCAAACATAGTTATCTTTGTTGACAAGGCTGCCAAGGCAACATTAGCGGAAAACATGAAAGAAGTGATACCGGTAGAGAAACGTATCTTAGCTTAGAAAAGAAAAACATTGTCGATGAAAGAAAATCTAAGAAGGTTACTTTTAGAAATGGTCCTAAGAAAAAGCAATCAAAAGACCCATTTGATTTAGAAGGATTACAGAAAGTCTTAAAGGCTGTGTCTAATGAAATGGTTGATATTAAGAAACAAGTAGCAAAGACTTCTTCTAAAAAACCCTACAAGCCTTATAGAAAAAATCCTTCAACTGATTCAAAGCCACCCAATGCTATAACAAATGGAGAATCAGAAGAAGAAGAAGAGGAAGTTGCTAACGAAGAACCTACTGATGAATATGAAGTTGTAGAAGTACAGGGAATGTGGGACTTCATTCTTCCAGATGAAGAGGATCAAGAGGTATTACCAGTTAGTACAAGAAGTAGAAATCAACTCGATCCTCCACAACCTAGTCCTAAATAGAAGAGCGCAAGCTCGACATCTAAAGATAAAGTCGCAGGTAAGAAATCATCACCAGAAGCAACTCAAACAAGCCCAGTCCAATCCGATCCCTCAACTCCATCAAAAACATTGATTATTTCTGATGAGATGGAGTGTAACATCATTGAAGACATGAAGAATACTAGGGCTAACATTACATTTCATGAGTTGAGCAAATTGAAGCATCAATAAAAGCTGCTTATGAAAGAGTTACATGCAGTACCCATTGCACCTCTTCCTGTCGTTGTAATCTCTCAAGCTTCTCATGAGATGGGAAAACCTCCAACTTATATGGCAAATAAAGTTGATTCAAATGATATTGCTTTAATTGGAGGTAGGTCAAAATCCCATACTCCCCCATTACTTCTTACTTATGAAACTCTCAATAAAAACTTGCATAATTGTTTGGTAGATTCAAGAGCTTCATCTAATATCTTACCTAAAACAATATGTGCAAAGTTAAATGTCCAACCTCAAAAATCTGCAATATGCATAGTTCAGTTGGACTGATCACAGGTTGAAATAATCGATGAACTAAATCAAGTTACCATAAAGTTGTCATCTAATCCAAAGGTATGTCAAGTTATTGATACTCTAATTGCAGACATTCCCGAATTTTATGGTTTAATTCTTAGTAGGGATTGGTCTAAAAAGCTTCATGGATACTTTGCGACCAATTGGTCGCATATGTGGCTCCCTTACAATGGTAAACCAAATCAGATAAAGGTTGAGCGAGGAAGACACCAAAAATACATAGTAACAGAATTGGAAGGAGAAAATGAACCTGTAGCATATAGCAACAATATAATTGGCAACTATTCTGTTGACTCTTTCTTAGGAAATTTTAATGCTCATACTTCACCTTATTTAGAACATTTTGTTCTATCTCAAGTGGAAAAATTTTCTCAAACAGATAGTTCTAAATGTGCTAATTTTATAGATAGTCCTGTAAATAAATCTTTATTTTGGAAATTATTTTTTGATGGTTCTAAGTCTAATGATGGAGCAGGAACAGGATGTGTATTAGTTAGTCTAGAGGGAAACAAAACTATGATAACATGTAGACTTGAATTAGATTGCACAAACAATACTGCAGAACACGAAGCTCTAGTCCAAGGACTATACAAGGCAATCGGATTAGATATCAAGTATCTACAAGTCTTCAAAGACTCTGAGATTGTTATTAAACAGGTACGAAATATTATACATTGTGTGTCAGGTCATTTGAAGCATTATCAATCTTTAGTGCAAGATCTGACTGAACTTTTTATAGCATTTAATATTTCACCTATTTCCAGACTCCAAAATGCAAGCGCTGACCTTTTGGCTAGTGTAGCTTCCAAGCTCATTCCTCCATAAGACTACAACCCAAACATATTCTCAATCAAATTGATCTTTAGGCCCTTCATCCCTGATAATGTTACAAACTGGAGAATTTTTAATGATGATCCTAATATTGTAAGTTTCCTGACATCGGAAAGATCTTACACTAATCAGATAATTGATGAGGACCAACATGACCAACAGTTACAACAAGAAAGCACTAATAATGATATACCAAAATTTGTAGTCAAGTTGGAAGACCTATATGATTTGAAATACCGTTTTAAAAGATCTACCAATTCAAAACTTCAGAGTTCAACTCTAAACTATGAATTAGTAAATCTAGGAATAGATACCAAGCCACAAAATAACAACCTAGGTCTTGGCCTAGCACCAGAAGAAAAATTAGCCTACGTTCAACTCATGAAACAATACAAAAATGTTTTTTCCTGGAACTACGATGACCTTAAGACTTATGACACTTCGATTATTCAGCATACTATGCTGATTATAGCTGATGAAAAACCTGTCTAGCAAAAGTTGAGAAAAATCCATCCTAATCTCAAAAGTCAGATTAAGTCCGAGCTTAATAAATTATTGAAAGCCAAAATTATTTTTCTCGTTCGACATTCTAGGTGGGTTTCCAATATGGTCCCAGTTAGAAAGAAAAACGGGGATATTAGGATTTGTATTGACTTTCGAAATCTTAACAAAGCTTGTCAAAATGATAATTTTCCCCTGCCTCCTATGGAATAAATATTGCGAGCAGTTGCAGGATCAGAATTAATGTCCTTTTTAGATGGTTTCTCCGGCTACAACCAGGTTCTAGTCCATTCTGAAGATCAGTTAAAAACCACATTCAGAACCAAATGGGGTACTTACGCATATCAAAAGATGTCGTTTGGTTTGATAAACATTGGCGCCACATTTCAAAGAGCCATGGATATCGCATTTAAGGGATTAGTAAACAAATCAGTGGTGATTTACTTGGATGACATAACAGTATATTCTAAAAAATGCGGTAATCACCTTAGAGACTTAAAGCAAATCTTCCAACGTTGCCAAAGGTATGGGATTTCACTTAACCCAAAAAATTCTTTTTTTTCATTAAGTGAAGGAAAACTTCTTGGATTTATAGTGTCAAAATCTGGAATCCATATTGATCCCGATAGAATTAAGGAAATTTTTGAAATATCCTTGCCACATAATAAGAAAACCATGCAATCCTTCCTTGGCCAGATTAATTTTGTCAAAAGATTTGTTCTAGACTTCTCAAGAATTGTGTCACCATTACAAGCAATGATAAAAAAGAATTCACTTTTCAAATGGGGCCAAGAAGAATATGAATCGTTTAATCTGATTAAGCAAGCAATTATTAATACCCCATCCCTAGCGAATCCAAATTTTTCTGATCATTTTATTTTGTATACATTTGCCTTTGATAAGTCATATGCTACGATACTCACTCAAGCCAATCAAGACAAGACAGAAGCCCTAATTTCCTTCTTTAGTTCAAATCTGCAAGGGGCTGAATTAAATTATTTTGACATTGAGAAACAAGCTTATGCTATTTTCAAAGCGATCAAATATTTTAGACCCTTTCTTCATAAAACCCATACAAAGATCATAGTACCGTTTCCAGTGGTAAGAAATCTCTTAGTACAGAAAGATGTGGGTGAAAAGAGAGCAAATTGGTTCACTGCCTTACAAGAATACGACGCTGAGATCAGGCCAACAAATATTGTAAAAGGACAAGGCTTTTGCAAGATGTTGGCTGGAGCATCGCTTATTTCTGAAATATCATCTTCAAATCAAGAGGTACAAATGTATGAGGTAAGCCTAAATGATATTGAATCGAGATATGTTGATATCATATTTTATCTAAAGAACGAATATGCTCCTTCAAATCTAGATTATACAAAGAAAAGAGCTTTCAGATTGAAAGCTAAGCAGTATCAACTCATAAATTATGTACTTTTTAGGATGAATTATGATTATGTTCTCCTTCGATATCTTGAGAAATCTGAAGCTGAAAAGGTGTTGCAGGAACTCCATGATGGACCAGCAGGTGGACATACGCGAGAGATGCCATAGCACATAAAATTTTGCACGCGGGATACTATTGGCCTACACTATTCAAAGATGCGCATAGCTATGTAAGGAAATGTCAAGTTTGTCAAACTATTGCCAGAAGACAAAAGAAACCATCATTGCCTTTTCAACTAGTCAATATCGATCAACCTTTTGATCAATGGGGATTGGATATAATAGGTGAGATCGTTCCTCACTCTTCTAAACAGCATAGGTATATCCTTACAGCTACAAATTATTTTACTAAATGGGTAGAAGCAATTCTGCTCAAGACATCCAATGCTGAGCATATCATTGATTTCATAGATCAGTTCGTTATCACCAGGTTTGGTTTACCCTCTACTTTAATTTTTGATAATGCATCATATTTTTCTGGCAATGCTATGATTGAATTTGTACTTAAAAGAGGTTTTAAGCTTAAATATTTTGCCAATTATTACCCACAAGGGAATGGGTTGGCCAAATCAACGAATAAAAACTTAATCAGAATCATTAAGCGAACCATTGATCAGAACCATAAAAATTGGCAAAAATCTTTGATGTATGCTTTGTGGGCAGACCGAATAACCCAAAAGGCTTCCATTGGCACTTCTCCCTTTAATTTAGTTTATGGGAAAGAAGTAGTTCTCCCAACTCATCTAGCAATTCCTTCTTTGGCCTTAGTTCAATTTATCGACGAAACAGGAAATTCATCTTTACAATTAAGACAATTGCAGATCCTTGAGCTAGAAGAGCAACGAAAACAGGCTAAAATCACACACGCTCATCATCAAGCATTAGTAAAGGCTTCCTTCGATTCAAGCATGGTACCTAAGAAGGATTTGAAATTGGAGATTTAGTTTTGAAATGGGATAAATCTCATGAGGAAAAAGGAAAACATTCTAAATTCCAACGAATGTGGCTTGGCCCATTCCAAATTATTGAAATCATGGGTCCATCCACTTTCATGTTGCAAGATTTAGCAGTGAAAAGAGAATCTTTACCGGTTAATGGGTAGATCCTTAAATACTTTCCATAGAAGATGACCTCTTCTATTTTTGTAAATTATTGTTTATAGCTTTATTTTGATAATAAAACAAGTTGTAAATGGTTAACTTTGGGAATTCACAAAAAAGATTAGTGTTTCTTTTAGATTTTGTTTTTTTTTCGCTTGTATAAATAGAACTAATTTGGAAAATTGATCATTATTATTGAAAAATACAGTCAAATGCTATAAGCCTGAAAATGCTACTAGTTTCGGCCTTACGAATTTTGATGAAAAACAACCTTTAGCGAGAATTTGTTTTATATCAGCGAATGAAAAGCATCAATAACAAAACAAACTTCTCTGTAGAAAAGTTGTTTCTGAAAACTCTATAATTGTCGTCTAGAGCTATTCTTAAGGAACCAATGACTTCCTCCCCACCTAGGGAATTACGAGTTTCAAGGAATAATCCAATGATACACTCTAAGCTTAAAGAATAAGAGGTTTCATCACGAGCCGACTTATCATGATCATAGATATTATGACTTGATGGCATTGCCAAAACTGCATACCACAACAAGGCAATGACTCAAGATTGTTGCAATCAAAAGACAAGGGGTCTCATCACAAGCCAGCTTGTTTAGCAAAGTTATAAATCAAGTGAATGGCACTATCATAATTTGGCTACCAAACCAAGACATTGTTCTTTAAGAATTAAAAGAGAACAAAAAACAACAAGTGTGGATATGGATTTATCTTTGAAAATTGTATATTTCTCCAAGTAGGATACAGGATCATTGTTGGATAATAAGTAACCCTGTCAAGGCTATGAAAGCCTGCTGGCAGCAGAGGCTCTACCTACGAAAAATGAGCATACTTAAAACTAATCTACATAGAACTATTTGTTTTTATCTTTATAAACTAAGTAGTGGCTGATGTAAATACAATGACTAGCTTTGGGAAGTAAATAATCAGAGTTAACATAAGAGAAACAAACTACCATTGACAGCTAAAAGCATGATACACTTTATATTTCTATAATAAAATTTGATTTTCCAGAAAACATTTCTGTTTTGGAAGTTTAGGAAATTCAAAAGATAATCAAAAATGAATCTCCAATTGTTGTGGCCAGCAACAACCCCCCTTTTATTTAGTTTTAGTAATAAAGCTAAATAAACGGGGATCCCTCTAAAAATTAAAAAAACTAGCACTTATGTTTCCCTTTGAATAAAACATGCTATCATAAACTTAGGAAAACACCTGCAAAACCCAAAAACCTAAGTTTTATGATAAGTTCCAAATAAGATCGTTCTCTTAAATAATAAAATATCGCATCGCAAAGGGTAATGGGGAACATCATATAAACAAGCTTTCGGAACTGCGAAAACATGACATGAGATCGCACGCCTTAAAGACTTATCTCACATTTCGGCTTTCATACGCCGCAAGTATCACCTAAGGCAAAATATCCCGATCCAGTGATATGTGATAAGATATCTCGCAAATTGCATCTCACAGACGCTCAAGGTGATAAATGATTGTTAACGAAACAGATTAGCAATATTGCGATCTGTGATATTGCGAAGAAAATCGCAAAATCGCTTTATCGCAGATCTGTAGGGCTCATCATTCAATAAAGTTTTTCTCATAATTCGATAATGAGTTATGGCCATTAATTTCAATTTAATGGTTAGTTGATGGTCATTTATGAGATAAGACTTAAAACTGATCGAAAGGTTATTTCACGTAGGGTGGTATATTTGATATGATTTCAAAATTAAAGAGCTTTCCCGTCACTTTATCTCTTTCCTCACTTGTAAATTTGCAGGAGCAGCAAGCAGAGTAATAGACGCAGCAGTGTGCATAACGTAATGGGAAAGAAGGGAAAGGCTCCAGTTGCAAAAGAAAAAGATATAACGCCCTTGTACACAGACACCACCTGTAACAAAGATGTCGGCATAACTACTTGGGAAGGCATGTACAGTCTCCTCGAAGAAGAAAAGTCAAGAGTTATGGAGGTTAAAGCAACAGCAGACTCGCGCGGGTCGTCTGAAGCATCAATCACTGAACTTGCATGTTCATTCTTGCACCGAATAGCGGCAAGGCCGAAGATTCTTCCATACACATACATGGTCAAGTGGTTACTGGACAGTGCCTATATAACAGACAGATAATTCAAGACTCGAGGCCAAGACCTCATTGGGTCATTCACTGCACAAGATTTAAGGCTTATGTATCATCTACCAGAGCCACAAGCAACCTATAACAAGCAGTTCGTGGAGAATTTTACCAAATAAAATGAAAATTTGGCGAAGTGAACCAAGAACTAGTCGATAAGAAAAAAAACCATTGAAAAAGGGCAAAGTGCGTTGACCAAGGCCCATCAAAACCACGCAGGAGGCAAAAAATAGCACCTGGGAAGCCCATATCAGAAAAAGGAAGCAGTTTCCGATGTGCGATTAGCGCTAATCGCGCATCGTTGGGCAAAACCCCTCGAGAAGGAAAGCCCCCAATTGCTCAGTCACATGTAAGCCGGAAAACCACGAGGAAAAGTGCCAAAGGCTAAAGGTGGAACAGGCAGCAGAAGAAGCAGCTACAGTGGCAAACAATGTCATTGACTGTGTCAATGAAAACCTGCACAGAGAAAACCTCATTTCAGAGATCGCACCGGGATTTCTCCCAAAAGCACAGCAACTACAGACAAGTTGGAGACAAAAGGCTAAGGAAAGGGCAGATTCCATTAAGAAGTTGACCAAGTTGAATTGGGAAACTTACTTGCAGTACTTGGTTAAACCACACAGTGAATGCATGACTCTCAAATGCCTTATGAACTCTGTCGAGAAGATAGCACCGCCACTTGCCTATTCTGTTTTCATAGGGCAACTAAAATCGGAGGTTGGCCAACCAATCCTCCTCAAGCCGATGCTGAATGCTTGCGACCACAGAGAACAAATACATAGATAGTTAATTCCATATTCAGTTTTAGTTTTAGTTTTGATTTATTTTTTCCTTAAATGAGGATGGTCATTTAAACCTCCTCCTATATTTTTGTAATAAACTATTTTTAGTATTTAGGAAGTGTTATTTTAACCCCTCTCATGCATTTAAAGAGAGGTCCTGAAATTTGTCAAAAACATTTCCTCAGAACATGCACTTTTGCACCCTTATAGGAGGTTTTGATGAATGAATGGAACAAGATTTATTGATATCTGTGTTTGATGTCTGCTACTGAAATTCACTTTTGTACTCTTAGTAGATGTTGAATTAGGAAGAAATAAATCTATATTGCTGAAGCTCATGAGTAGGACTTGTTATCAATGGTATTTTTATCTCTTAACGGTTTCTGCTTATGTGTCTAAGTAATATTTTATGCTTAGTTATTTATATGTGAAAGCTTGAATGTTTGAGTTATCATTTGGCACTTTTGTACGATGATGACTATTCTATTTATGCTCAATGTATGAATGACTTATTATGTGATATGCTTCTCACAATTGTTTCGGCTAACTTTTTATACGAAACAATTCATTTTTATCAAATTCTTTTCTTGTAGTGATTGAATGATCTTTATTACCAATTGCTGTTCGAAATTATTTTAGATCACATAAGTGAAAAGTTGAATCTTGGGTTAGTTTTAGACTTAAATATTTCTGTTCATTAGAATACAATTGCATTTTTAAATTAGACTTAGATTAAAAGTATTTTACTTAGAAATCTTTAGAAAACAGAAATATCAATTCTTATCAACACACACAAATTGGGAAACTGGTCCCATTATCTCCAGTCGGACCCACCATCCCAAACAGAAAAGCAGTTGCTTTCAAGGTCTGGACCAGGTGGGTATCCCCCTTATTGTAGACCCAATTTTCTGGGCTTCAACAGGAGCATAAATCCCTACTAGTGTTGTCTAATGCTAAAGCTAATGACAGCTGCTAGGTTTAAAGACGTCAGAACACGTCTCTAGCCTAGATCTTCTAGATATGATTGTTAAATGTCAAATGCACCTTAGGTTAATTGAATTCATTTTAAAGTTTATCTTGAGTTATGTTTAAGTTTTCAGGTCGTAGCGATGCGACTCGAAAAAACCTTAAATGCAACTAAATGATACAAGACCCTTTCAATTCGATGAAGTGTTTACACTAGAGAGGGTAGAAACTACTCAATCAAATGCAAACAAACAAGAAATTGAAAACGAAATGATATTTCACTACCTTACTTTTCGAAAATAAACTAATGAAAAATGCATTCCAATTCCTAATTTCCTGACAAGCACATATATAACAGTCCTTTCGAAAGCAAAAAGAGTTCTTTTCCTTTTCCAAATGCCAATGGAATTCTAGTCTTTCAATGATGCAACAAACTAGAATTTCACACTTTTTCATGAAACAATGAAATAAAATTTTCGCATACAATTCTTTGATGAAAAAGTTTTCGAGACAATAAGGTATTCAAGCAAATTAAAACATGAAAAGAGAAGCTCATTCAGCTCACTGAAACATCGACTTTACTAACAACAAGACAAGCAACATAATCCATGCCAGAAAAGAAATGTTTAGACAAGCAAAAGGAAACTTTTCAAACTTGTGTAATAGAGGTCAAAATCGTAAAAGGACTAAAAATGAAAATGCAAGGAGTAAGTACACCTACAACCCGACTTACTGAGTTCACAAATATTTGAATGGACGACAAACTAGATTCCCTAGTGTCACTGACCATCCAATGACTCAAGCAATCAAGCAGAAGGATGATAAGCCAACAAGAAAACAAAACCAAATGAAAAGCAACTTTTTAGTAAGGGAGAAGACTACCTAAAAGGCTTACGGGGTCAAAATCATAAGAGCAGAACACACTAGCCAAGATTGGGGTGAAACCCTAATCTTCACTTACGAGCATTGGCGTGACTTCCTAACTGACAACAAGCACTAGAGGCTGGTCGGCGCGATTGTTCCTCAACATATCACGCTAATCAGCGTGACTGTCAGTGAATTAAGCATGCTGATCAAGGAATTTAAGAAAAAAATAAAAAAATAAAAATAAAATAAGGGACCATATCTGCTACTATGAATTTCAAACTCAGTCCAGTAAGCAGTAGAAAAGAAATAGAACAAAAGGGAAAAAGTGGAACTAGAAACGTTCTCATGAAATCATGAAATCCAAGACAAACAAAAAGATTGGTTCCCCAGTATGGTTGCCAATTTGTGATGAAGTAAAATTATAAGTGCGGACACAAACAAATTCCTCTAGCCCAATGATGGGTATAGCCACAACAAATAAATTATGTGGAAGATTTCCTTAGGTTAGAACCAATTAAGAGGGCCTACCTCTTAGTACGCTTATCCTGTTTGATGATGTCCTTGCTCGCTTGCTCTAGCTATCTCTCACTTCCTTCTTTAAGCACCTGAAACAAGTAAGCAACAACAAACAACAACCGTGATAATAGATAAATTGTAATTCAACCTCCTTAACAAGTCAAGAAACATTAAGCCATGAATATGTAAGAAGACAAAACATGTAGGAAATCAATCAATAGTTGCATATATATTGATATCAAAGAGAGATTACAACCATTGTCTTGACGTTGCGGTTCTCCTATGACAAGACCAGGTTCCCACACACTTCTACTAGCATTCCATGATGGCCTCAATCAACAATAGTTTTAAGACTCTTCCCTTTAGGCTTCACTCCAAACCAAATCACACTTCTCTCACACACAACTAGATAGCTACAATTATGAATAGCTTGTTGTTTACTCCAAACCAAAATAGCACTAGCACACCAACATTAACACTAGCTTGTGCTTGGGAAGAAGGGAGGTTTATATAGGATGAATGGATGGGAGATGGATCCTCTTCTCATGGGATAAGGTCTTATCCCTTGTGGTAGTTCCATCATTATAGGGAAAGGAGCCCAAACTGACATCCTCAACCACATCCAGCCAAACTATTTACCAAACTTCCGTTACAAAGCTTCTAGAGCTAGAAGCTTCGGCTCCTAATTTAAAAAACTTTCAGTAACAGGACTAGCGTGACTGGAACACAGCTCAGTTGCTCCGTTCGGTGCTAGGGATAGTGCTAATCTCTGCACATCGGCGCAAGGGAGACAAAGGCCATTAGCATCAGTCTTGTAAACTAGGAAAAACAAAAGTTTCAGGGAAAATGGTGCAAAAGGGAATTGATCTGCTCATGAAGAGGGACACAATGGGAGTTTCTTCATGAAGGGAAAGAATGTAGGGTTCACTGTAGAGGTCCTCCAGGATCAAGGAACGAGGAGTACAGGGACAATGATAAAATGTTGTTTAACACTAAGTGGCCTACATGTTCACACTTGCCCTCTCTATTTCAAGCTATTGCTCGAGTTGTGCAATCTTTTCTTCTTTTTCTTTCAACAAAACAGATATTTCAATAGCTTTTTCCATGGTAGCAGTTGTGTATGCTCCTGTAAACTGTGACAGTCTAATCAAGTTTTCAGCTGGGTTGGAAGAGCCGTCCTTCTAAACTATGTCCATTTTCTCATTCCCGAGTGGGAGTTCGGGTGTTTCTATCTTTCTCCTTTTTCTCTATCTCCTTACTATAGCCTTGTGCAGCGAGCCATAGAACACGTCAAGAGGAGGGATTTCACTCACCTTCAAGACAATTTTTGATGTGGGCAGAGTGGAAATGATTTTAGTCTGCTGAGACGTTGTCGCTTACTCATCCATCGGTTCAAAGTCTGCATTCTTCTAAACATGCAGAGAAGTTTGATACTCCATAGTTTCCTAGGCATCTGTTGTCTTGGGAGTGTCTTGTAGTTTCTTATTGAATTGATCCGCTCCTGCTCCAAACTGCTACTTTTGATCTCTGAAACAATATATTTTGGTGGGGTACCCATACCCTACTATTCGGTTGATTTCCTATTGGATTCTGCAGTAGTCTCGATGTCTTGGGCTTTCTCGGTATTTAGTGCTTTCACTATATCTGCATGAGACTCTATGCAAGAATTAGGTCCCTCGTTGTTGACAATCACACTGGGGGTAGACTTTTCCCCAATTTTCAACAAATGCAGCGAGATTACCTCGAGCCTTTTGTTTCCAAACTCTTGAAAGCTCTCAAAATCTCCAAGACTCAGATTTTTCCTCGCCCATTTGAATGATTGTTCGAAGGATTGAGCCAACTATAAAAGGTCTTCAAAATTATTAGCCTCATGGTTATAATGCTTGATCTTTACTAAAGTGGTGATGTTATATGATATCTTGTCTGGATCAAATTTCCTTTTGGGCAAAGTATGGAGCCTGAGACTTTCCAGGCTTACTGACTCCTTTATTGAATGATTAAAATTTTCTAATGAAAAGGAACCACACCTGATAGGAAAATATGGCCATAATAACTTCTTTCTTTCTTTCAGAACTTTGGTCAGGCCTTTTCCCACAGTCTGGTGGGAATTTCTCTTGCTAACAATTTATCATAAACATACAAAGGGTGGACATGTGGGTCTGTTGTGCTACCAAAAACCCTAATGTAGGTGAACCATTCTTCAACAAAATATTTTCTGACAGCCAGAAGGTCTGTAGCAACTTCTTGGGAAAGCCTAGGGGCTTTCTTATGGAAAATTAATTAATGCAATGGAAAAATAACAACATTACATATTTTATAGAAATGGGGTATATAATGGGATTTCCCAAATTTTCTTATGGCCGAGACAGATAGGGTAGGGGTCCTGTAAGGTCCATTTCCAGCCCATGATTGGAAATTTAGTGAAAAAATAGATGGCATCCATAATGTAGGTACTAAAATAGAATGGAGGAAGGTTCTCTGGAGATAAGGATCTCTTCTGTCGATATTCGATGATGACGGTAGCTAGGTTATCAGAATGGTGGCCCAATTCATAATGTGGGAATTAACACAAGCATCAATCAGAGGAATCCATTTTATGGAAAACTTAGCATTATAAGGTAACCTGTATAGTCTACATAACATAGCAGCTGCATAGTTGTAGGGGTTTGCCAAAGAGGCTATAGGATACATACCCATTTTATCAAATTTAAATGTGTTCTCCAATACTCTCCAGTCCTAAATCATCTTGAGGGGTTCTTCGTTCTTCTTTGTGAAGTTGGCCATGTATGTTTTATCATATATATCCTAAGAATTAGGTATATGGTACATTTGCTTCAAGTCTCTGCTCTGAATGACCCCATGAGTTCCATTCTCGCGTTCCTTGATTTCCTATCTTCAATGGTGAGGTTTTCCACCACCCACCTAATCATATCACTGTATGGGAGGATTTTTTCTCTCGCTCCTATCCTATGAAGGAAATAAAAGGCAACATCCTTGAATTGGATTCTGGAAGGTCTTATTAAGTCAGTTGTTGCTCTTATGACAGTAATCTTGGGACGCTCTCCTCAAGACTATTGTATATGACCTCCCAAGCTATTGCTCCCTCGTCAGCGCTGTAGACCCTATCAGAGAATATAGGAGACATTTTTGTTAGCTTGGACTCTGTAATGCTCTTCTTTTTCTGTTTCTACATCACCTTCCACAATGACATGTCTTTTGTAGCTTGCTTGAAATGGACGAGATATATTATCGCAGAAAATATTAGGCGATTAAGGTTGAAAGCTTTGTGAAAAGACTTTGAATCATGGAATGATTTCAAATGAGATACTCGGCATTAACTAGACATAACTTGGAAAATCATTACCTCTCCTTGGGCCGCTAAACATTAATTACCATGTCAAACTGTTCTTTATTATATTAAAACATAGTTACTTCCCACGCTTGTTAGTTGATTCGCACATCACAGTTTTTAAAACAATGTTGTATAGCATTACCTGCTCATAATGCGAAATGTGATTGCGAATATCGCAATATCGCATTTTGCAAATTGTTGGCAAATGACAGTGGTAGGTCTTATTTACTCGCAACTCCTACTAAATGTGATTGCAATTTCTTAAGGGGTTTTGATCGATATATCGTAGCGGGAGGTTTGATCGCATATCGCAATTTCTTTAAGGTGTTTATGATCATCACATGGAAAAATGCGATTTTTGATTTGCGATGGGGATCCTAAACTTGGGTCGTTCTAAGATTTTTTCAAGGCAATTTCTTAGAGTTAAGATTTATTTTAAAAAGACTAAAAAAAAATTAAAAGGGTCCCCATTTATATGTCTAACATTAGCTATTAATATATATAAATGGGGGGGTTGTTTCATAGTACAGTAGTCCCTTAAAGTGATTTTGCAAGTCATAAAACTTTTAGAATGATACGACACCCTTGGGCATGGGGTTTCCTTTACTTGCTTGAGCTGCCTCCTGCAATGCTTTGTCATGCTTGTCTTCATTGATGGTTGTGTCTTTGAACACATCAGCATTCGCCGTAAAATCCAGTATATGTTGGTCAACATTGAAAATGCAAAAATTAGTAATATTATATGGAATGGATGGCCTATAAATAATTTCAACAGAAAAGTCATCCTTATGTGGTGATAACCTAGTAGTAGAATTTTCTAATGTATCGGTAGCAATGTTATGTATTTTAAGAACAACAATAATGTTAAAAGCTTGGAATTATGAAATGAAATACCATACCTCTTATTGATAGCTTTTTAGATTAGGTGACACACAGTGTATTGTATTATGTACCTAGCGTACGACGATTTGAGAGTCACCCATTGCATTGAGTACCTCAACTTTGAGGTCAATGCCTTTCTTCAAACCCGGGAAGAGTGCTTCGTATTCAAAAATGTTGTTAGGGCACTCAAACTCCAAGCAACTTGAGATTAGATGTTTTCTCTATTGCGGGTCTAATAAAATGAAACCAAATCCAAATCCCTCCTGCGTTTTCGAACCGTCAAAATATAATTTCCAAGTTTTAGAAATATTAGATCTACATCCAATATTAGTACTATCTACATCTACTTTATAAAAGTCATTAGCACCAGTTGGATTTCAAGAAAGGAGTTCCAATTGTGTATCAGGTGGTATGGGTTAAGGTTGTGTCAGTTAACATCCATGATCTACTTCCATAAAACAATTTCTGAATATCACCTCTGCAAAGCCCATTGGTTTATTTTTTTCCTCGGGTTATGTCATGGTATGCTTCAAGTAGGGCTCACTTTCAACTCAAATTTGGTTATATATACCCTTTTATGGTAGTCATAAATGAGACCAATCCATCACAAAGTATCCTTGGAGTTTGTTGGACAACCCTCTGCTTAGTAGTAAACCATAGGCTTTGGGAATGTCCACAACTACGATGTTTATGCACTAGTTAACTCTATGATGAGATGAAAAACAAATAATAACATTACTAAGTTCACCGATGACCTAGATGTAACAGCCCTGGTGAAAATTCCATGTAATAAAGTTGATAAAGGCAAAATAAGACCTTGGTCATGGGACACATATTCCAAGCTAAATGTTGGGAAAAAACATAGTGATGGGGATCACTTGTGAATAATTTATGGCTAAGGAAATTAGCAAAGGCATGAGGAATTAATTGGCATTTTATTTATGAAAATAATGGAAATTAGGAGAAAAGGAAGGTGAAAGGTCACAGGTTGCATGTGAGGAGAAAAAGGAATGAAAATAATGGAAAATTAAAGAAAATAGAGGCCTTATTAATAAAAAGGCTCCTGAGTATTAGTTGACATACTTTTGTCAATTAAGTTTTGGAGCTCTCTCAATTCTCTCTCTCATACTCTTGGACACTTAGTTTTTTCTTGGAGCACTCCTGGAGGAGTGTCGCATACTTGGAGTTTTGGAGAAAGAAGGAAAAGGAAGAGTCGAAAATTGCAAGAGGACATAGGTATCAACAACTACAGTGGTTTTTTCCTACAGTTACCGAGTTGCATGTATGATTTCCTTACTAGTTTTGGCATGCATAGCATACGCATGTGGTTTCTTGGTTATGATCTGTCATTAGCATGGAGGAATGCCTGGATTGACAGTGGGTTTCTTAGCCTTGACATTTCCTGGATAGCCATGGTCATGTTGTGGATTTCTTTTATTTGTTTTCTGGTTGGTTCTCATGTTCCTTTGGTTCTTGATTGAGTTACTAGTTCCTGGAAGCCTTGGTTGGACAAATGATCTAGAATCCCTATAACAGCTTGGGTTGAGTTACTAGTCCTGGAAGCCTTGGTTGGACAAACACTTTGGAATCTCAGTGACATTTGTGGGTTGAGTTACTAGTCCTATAATCCCTGGTTAGAATAAACGCTCTGAAGCCCTAAATGGCTTGGGTAGAGACCAATTTGGTGATGGTTAGTGATATACGATTGTGAGGTGGAATCATTGGTTGATGGTTGAGGTAGTTTGGCCTCTGGAAGCCCTGGTTTGGTTTTGTTGTATGTTTTCCATGAGATCCCACATTCATGCTTGGAATATGGCACGAGGGTGATTGGTTGAAGGAGATATTTGGTTCAACCTAGTCTATGGTCAGGAGGTTCATGGAAGTCCCATACCTGATTTAATTTTGCATATGTTAATAAGAGATTCTTTCCTCTTGTATTTGATGGGTAAATACACTTGTTAATATGTGGATTTTATGGTTATTATATTCTTATTAATTATGTTGATTATATGTTGGTTATGAGCATGTTTTATAACAGTGATGATGTATGCCTCTCATTATGTTTTGATTTTTAAATGAATGAACAATGAATATATGGCCTAATAGACGATAATGCAGTTAATGTGATAAGGCACCAATGTTTCTTAGTGATTCTCAGATAAGTATGAGACCCCTATGCTCATATTTGTTGTTATGACTAGTAGCATGCATATTTGTGACATGTTTGATGAAATGTATGTCATGGATAGTAGGGGTCCATTCAAGTCCTCGTTCAATTTCTTACATTTGTATCATTGTTTCAATGTTACTTTAATTTTCTGAAAGTTCCATGAAGTTCTGGACAGTGGCCTGAGACCTGGCCCTGAAAAAGTGGCACAAAATCTAGGATTGTTGGCTTTGAACTAGCTGAAAAATACCCCAGTCACTCGCATGCCATTACTGTAAGAGATATTGGAGGGCCCCAGTCAAACGCATGACCATGTCATGGGAGAGACTGAGGCAAATAAGTGTCAAGTTGTCTCAGGGGTTGATCACCTGGAAGGGTTAGTTGCCTCCTGTAGGTTTTATGACATGTTTAGAAGGGAAGATTGTTTGTGTTGTGTTGGTTCCACTTCCTTAACTGTGCATGGGGAGTTGAATCAGGTCGTAGTAGCCTCTTGTTTCATGTTTACCCCAACGGACTGGTTAACTTGGGTAAATGTGGGAGGAGGGTGTTACATAGGACAAGTGATATGTCTAGGTTTATGATTTGTGCATCATTTTTATACCATTTTGCATTTATTTTCTTAGCAACCAACAATGGACTAACATTTTCATATGCACCAGAATCAACCAAACAATTGTGAACATTATAATTAAATATTTCAAAAGTTAATATAAATGGAGGGAAGAGAGTGTTGAACTTAAATTTATAGCATTTACAATAGGTTCAATGATGTCGCAAGAGTTACCGGACATTACATGACGAGAATATACCTCTTTACTTGTCGAATTGTGTAATGACAGTGCCTGTAGGATCAATTTATGTTGGCCCGTTACCTTTGCGAGCTTGAAAAGTGAAATGTTAGCACAAGCTCTTTTCATATCTTCCACAATGTTATAATCAATTATTTTTGTCTTAACGGGTTGTGCTAATGAGTCAGGCGGTGTGACTTTATCCGCTACAGTGGGAGTGATGGACTTATTCTTGTTATTGTTGGAAGTGTTCTTGGAAAAAGGAGCACCTCCAAACTTATTCTATGAAATTTGAGTTGGATTGGAAGGTAGTAGAATCCTTCGCAACAACTAATTCTTAAGTTCCTGATCATAAATAGGGCTCTTGTTCCTAAAATTATAATAGTCAGTTGACTGCTTGGGATGAGATTTTCTTATTGACGGTTGATCAATGCTCTATTTATAAGCATTGTATATGACACTGAACATATTCACTGAATGTTCACCACCCAAACTTTCTTTGGTCACAACATGTTGATGCAGGGTTACCCCGCACATACCCATAGTATGCTTCACAATGCATAAATACAATTGTCCTAGGTATTTGACTCTCAAGGAGTCAAACCTTCAAACTAAAAATGGATAAGGCCCTATATAACGGTTCCTTTACATCAGAACCTAATCACCCCACCAATACCTCCTATCGGGAGTTGAATCACCCCTTAACCTATAAATAAGATTTTATTAAAGCCTTCTTTTAATTCCTTCCTATCAGAACCCTTAAAACCCTTTACAACCTTCAATCGGCACTTAATTCCTTTATAAATCAATTACAAAGAAAATCCCCACAAAAACATCCTTTTCTGCCTTGTGTACGAATCTGTCACGTTTCCCGAGGTTTAACCTCATCGCAATCGCAATCAAAACCACACAACCCCGCAGTCATCTCTCGGCCACTATTACATCCAATATGCAACCATATTAGATAAAAAATGTGGAAAACTCCACTTTACCATAAAGCCAAATCTCAAAGGTTACACACCCACATATATAAATATATCGGTCTGCATTTAAGTCGCTCCACTCCTTCGATAGGCCCGAACTTCGATTGCCCAATCACCGATCTTCGATTATCGGTGATCGCTATATCATCATTCTGTTACATTGTCCATTGGCCCTCCTATCTTGCAATATGAGATTGATTCTCCATCGTCGATCCCCTTTTCGATCCAATGGCCCTTGTTTCATCGACGATGTCACAATCGGAGGTTACAAAGGGTTAAGGCCGATCCATCCATAAAGACTTCCGCTGAGGTGATAAATATTCAACCATTGATCTTTTAGATCTAACAATTGTTGTGCATGGACACTATACTCCTCCGCTCTATCTTTTTACTCAGTTTTACGATGTTTTCAGTGTTGTCTGTGGCTCGCAGTTTTCTTTTAAAAGTTCTGGTTCCTTGGTTTTTTTCCAATGTGCGCTTTCTCCTGAGCTGTCTCCCTTGAACCCTTTAATGTACTCAAAGGTTCCTCATGCTTCTCTGTCTCTCCTTTTCTTTTGTGGATTTCGCAGAACTCGCTTGCATACATGTTTACACAGACTGGTTGTTCATACCTAAATTATCATTCTATATGCGAATAACACAGTTATACGAACTGGAATCAAATCATTGGACATATATATAAAGAAAGATTACAAATCAAGTTATTCTATCTCTCAGCCTGATTTTTTCACATTAGTGGCCTCTATTTAGACTCTGCCCGTAGGAAAAAAAAATCTCAGCTATCTGCCTAACCTTTCTCTCACCTGTCTAACTCTTGAATTATACAAAAAGATCACAATTTATACAAAAGTAGATTCATGAACCAATTCTGGTTCAGATCCAGAAATCTCTCACTCTCTCCTAAAGAATCTCTTCAACTCCACTCTTTTCTAAACAAACGCTAAATCAAGCTTTCAGTTTCCTCATTTTCTATTCAAACCAAATAAATCTAACTATTTGGCCTGATCTCCACACAGGGAGGATCAATCAGCCGCTATACCCTTTTTCTCAAAATAAAACATTCTCACACATTTAAATAAATAAAATTAACTAAACTCTTGCCTTCCAACCCTTTGTTAGTCACAACATGTGATCATCCCATCACATTGCTAACTAGGTCTAAATGCTCCTGCATCAGACTCCCAAGGTTGAAATATTTCATGGACTCCTATTCATGAGTATTTTTACTTCCTCTATTGTAAAATTCATCAGATTTCATTTCCCAACTAGCTACCTGGTCCCTTTCATCTGCAGGTGTATTTCCTGCCTCCTGTGTTTCTCTTGGGTGCCAAACTTTGTGTTGTGGATGTCTTTTTGCTCTGCATTCATAAGCATCTCCTTTGCATAATCTTTTGGTGTTGATACTCTAAATAAACACCTCCTCAAACAACATAAATCTCTACTTCTCTGTCCATTGTTGTCTTGTCATCATCTTAATAGAATTGATCTCCATCTTTATGTATTTCCTCCTGTCCTGTACCTGACTGTTCCTTTTGACTTCTGACCTGATCCCCAACATCTCCTTCTATCTATAAACCAATTTATTTATGTTTTCTTGTATATCCTTCAATCTTCCCTTGATTTGCTGACTTTGACAATTCCTTATACTCATTATCTTTGTAGTTTTCATCATCCATCTATCAAATAGCTTAAGTAGAGTCCTTCCAATCTCAAAAGAAGATTGGGTTTTGGTTAATACAAGAACATATATCCTTCCAACTATATATTGTTCTCTGGATGTAAATATTTTAATTATTGAACTTCGTTCAGTTTCTTTCATTTTCCTCTCAATTTTAACTGAACTACTCGCCCAATTTTCCAATTGCAGCCTCAAGATAAACTCTTGACATTTAAACCCCCTTTGTATTAAGAAAAAAATCTGTCTGCGAACTACACGTTCACATCCTCTGCAATCTTCTTTCTCTTCTGCAATGACTTGTTTAAGAGCTATGCCAACTCTCCTTCCTTTATTCCAAGCTTCTGAATCAACTCATCTCTTACTCTCATCTTCCTGTTCCATAAGGAAAATTGACTTCCTGCAATTCTAGAATTTACACCTTCCTTCATGTTTACTTGTGCAAACATATCTCCAAGATTAGTTTGTCCTCCATCCTGAAAACCACATTCAACAATTAATAACTCAATCAGAAAATATATTACATTTCCCATCTTTGTCCTCATTAACTCTGCTCCATAATTTTCCTGATTTGTCATCCTCTTGATGTATATATGACATATCAAACTTGTCATGTTGTCTTCTCTTGAAAAAGTCTTCTTTGTCTTCACTTTGTTCTGAATGTTGTCTAAGTTCTGAATTATGTTCTCTGTTTTTCTCTTTGGCCTTCCTTCCTTTCACACTCCTTTTCATTTTTCCTATTCCTTCCTTACAAATTTGTAAGCCACTAAGTTGTCTTTTCCATTCCTCCTTTGTTTCAATCAAAATATGTCAATCTCTGAGTTTAGAACCTAAAGTTCTATTTGTTTCCATACAAGAGACAAAATCACCATATACCATAGGTTTTCCATTCTACTATTGAGTCCCTTTCACAACAGTGAAAATTACTTTAGATATCATTTTTGGGATTCAACTACGTTAAGT
Source organism: Pinus taeda (assembly GCA_000404065.3). Lineage (NCBI taxonomy): Eukaryota > Viridiplantae > Streptophyta > Pinopsida > Pinales > Pinaceae > Pinus > Pinus taeda. Next base: position 54,392 of record APFE030914799.1, on the reverse strand, counting down.
AAGTCATTCACGTATTGATAGTGCAAATTACTGTCAACACCATGAATATCACCTTCCATTGTTCCCCTGGGTTGCTCACTACATACACATAGTTCATAAAAGCATCCTTACCTTCATCCTCTAATATTGCCTGTCTATTTTCAGTTTTTTGTTTACACTCACCTTGACTCTTTTTGCAATTTGTACAAATAACATTGTCTTCAATTTCCAGTTGTGCATCAGTGTCTACCAACCTCTCTTTGAGTTCATGTTTATCCTCTTTTCCTTTCTTCTTCATAACCTTGAATGGATTAATTGTACCTCTTTGGGTTGAATTTTCTTTAAAAACCTTGGTTCTATCATCTTCCATAATACACTCTTTAGTGAGAGTTCTCTCCATTAATGATCCATTATGTCCTTTCAAGATAATTTCTTGCCCATTAACTATCAATACAGGTTCATAATTTTTGAATAAATATTGAAGAGATAATTCCATTACCTCAAGTGTTTGTACTACCTCTTCACTCTTGTTCGCTTCTTCCATAAGGTCGTCTTCATACCTCTTTTCTACTTCTCCCTTGGAAATCTGCAATTTCCTTTTGTCTTCAGAATGTCTGCCATCTTTCTGCCAAGTCTTACTGGATTCATCATCTTCATCTTCTTTAGTAGTCTTCAACATTTGTCCATCTCCAGTGTCCTTGAACACATGGTTAATCAAGAATTGTTCTATGACATCCATCTCTTCTAATAGTTTCATTTCTTCAGCAACTTGCATAAATATATCTTCTGAAGGTTGTTCATCACTTGCATACATGTACAAATCATTAGTTTCACAAATACTAGGCTCCTTTTTCTTCAACGTTTCAATCATCACATCTCTCTGCTGATTCGAACTTGTCCAACAATTCAAGAAATCCTCAATGATTCCTTCCTCAGTAGGGTAAACCTCTTGCTTGTGTCTACAATAGCTATCTTCCATCTCTAACTCAGCTACTTTGAGTTCTTCTCTTAATTTGATAAACTTTCTCCTCTTTATCTATTTCTGCAACAACTTCCACTTTATCTTCTTTCTTTTCATAGTCCAACGATATCTTTGGTTCCCTTCACATTTTTTAGTAGCACTATCATGTTATCCATAATTATCTTCAGTTCTCTAATTTCTCTGTCAAATACCTTTTTACCCATCTTCTCTCCTTTGCCTTTTTCTTTGGCATCCTCCTTTCATCTATTGTGGCTTCTCTCTAAACCCCTACTATGACTATCAGTAGTCATTTCCTCATTATCTCTATGAGCTTCTCACTCACTATGAGCTGTACTAAGCCTCTGTAACAACAAGTCCTTCCTGTTGTCACTTACCTCACCAATCCCTTCCCTGGACTTGATCTTTTGGCAAGCACTGGTTCTCTATCTTTAGAACCTCTTGAGCATTCTCTTCTTCTCTCTTTAGGCTTGTATCCTCGACTCACTTTCTCTTGAGAACACTTTAACTATCCCCCCTGTCCAACTTTCAGCTAGAATATTTAGGTTCACTGCCACTGACACAACTCCTCTCTTTCTTTACACAGTCTGCTACTGTGTGTTGTTGTTATCACTCTCTTCCCTTATAAAACAATTCAAATGAACCACATCAAAATAAAACTCATACCTGTTGATCTATCTCTCTCATCTTTGATTGGCTGGACAATACACATGCTGCTTTACCTTTCATTGTCTGCACTTCAATCCTTCTTTCAAATGAATTTATGTTCTTGTTGAGTACATCCATATTCACTTTCTTTCCTTACAATATTTTTGCTGCAATTTCATTACCTACATTCACCTAGCACTTCAATCCTTCTTTCAAATGAATTTATGTTCTTGTTGAGTACATCCATATTCACTTTCTTTCCTTACAATATTTTTGCTGCAATTTCATTACCTACATTCACCTACACATACATTAAAGCTTTAAAACTGACAAGATCCTTTCTGATCCTATCTTCCTCAAATCCCTTTTCCACAGTCTCTCTTGAACAACCAACTGAAGTCTTCATTGCTTGTAACATGTCAGAATTCTTCTATGCATGAATCCTTGTACTCTATTCTCCCTCTGTGTCAAATCCATTACAATGCCAATGATATATATACTGGGAATAAAATTCAATCCCTCTATCAATCTCCACAGAGCATTAGCCTTGCTCTGATACCAAATTGATGCAGGGTTACCCCACACATACCCACAGTATGCTCCACAACACATAAATACAATTGTCCCAGGTATTTGACTCTCAAGGAGTCAAATCTTCAAACTACAAATGGATAAGGCCCTATATAACAGTTCCTTTACATCATAACCCAATCACCCTACCAATACCTCCTATCAAGATTTGAATCACCCCTTAACCTATAAATAAGATTTTATTAAAGCCTTCTTTTAATTCCTTCCCATTTGAACCCTTAAAACCCTTTACAACCTTCAATCGGTGCTTAATTCCTTTATAAATCAATTACAAAGGAAATCCCCGCAAAAACATCCTTTTCTGCCTTTTGTACAGCTATGTCACGTTTCCTGAGGTTTAACCTCATCGCAATCACAATCGGAACCACACAACCCCGCAATCATCTCTCGGCCTCTATCGCATTTGGTATGCAACCATATTACATTAAAAAATGTGGAAAAAACTCCGCTTTACCATAAAGCCGAATCTCAAAGGTTATACACCCACATATATAAATATATCGGTCCGCACTTAAGTCACTCCACTCCTCCGATAGGCCCGAACTTTGATTGCTCGATCACCGATCTCCGATCATCAGCAATCGCTATATCATCATTCTGTTACACTTTCCATTGGCCCTCCTATCCTATGATATGCGATCGATTCTCCATCGTCGATCCCCTTTTCGATCCAATGACCCTCGTTTCATCAGCAATGTCGCAATTGGAGGTTACAAAGGGTTAAGGTCGATCCATCCATAAAGACTTCCGCCAATGCGATAAATCTTCGACCGTTGATCTTTTAGATCTAACGGTTGTTGTGCATGGACACTATACTCCTCCGCTCCATCTTTTTACCTGGTTTTATGTTGTTTTCAGTGTTGTCTCTGGCTCGCGGTTTTCTTTTAAAAGCTCTGGTTCCTTGGTTTTTTTCCAATGCACGCTTTCTCCTGAGCTATCTCCCTTGAACCCTTTAATGGATTCACGCTTCACTGTCTCTCCTTTTCTTCTGTGGATTCCGCAGAACTCGCCTGCATACATATTTACACAGAATGGTTGTTCATACCTAAATTATCATTCTATATGTGAATAACATAGTTATACGAACCGGAATCAAATCATTGGACATATATATATAGAGAGAGAAAGATTACAAATCAGGTTATTCTATCTCTCAACCTGGTTTTTTCACATTAGTGGCCTCTATTTCAACTCTGCCTGTAGGAAAACAAAATCTCAGCTATCTACGTAACCTTTATCTCACCTGTCTAACTCTTGAATTATACAAAAAGATCACAATTCATACAAAAGTGGATTCATGAACCAATTCTGGTTCAGATCCAGAAATCTCTCACTCTCTCGTAAAGAATCTCTTCAACTCCACTCTTTTCTAAACAAATGCTAAATCAAGCTTTCAGTTTCCTCATTTTCTATTCAAACCAAATAAATCTAATTGTTTGGCCTGATCTCCACACAGGGAGGATCAATTAGCCACTATGCCTATTTTCTCAAAATAAAACATTCTCACACATTTAAATAAATAAAATTAATTAAACTCTTGCCTTCCAACCCTTTGTTAGTCACAACATGTGATCATCCCATCACATTGTTGACTAGGTATAAATGCTCCTGCATCACATGTTCGTTTGTTTTTTCACTATACTTAGGTTATTCTTCCGCTAATAGAGTATCAATGAGGTTAGCCATCATGGTGTTCATATTGTGGTTCCAATTGTAGGCATGAATTTTCTAAATGTTTTTCTTGATGAAAGGTGCCAAAAATATCCATTCACATGCTTTCGATATTGAACACCTCGTTAGAACTCTAAGTAGATTTGGTCAGCTGTGAATTAGTGTTCTTTTTAAAATACAGAAGCCTGAAATACTTGTTGTTGGTAGTATATGCCTCGGTTGACCATCTCTTCAACTCTGATACTTCATTTGTGAGATGCTTTAGAGACTTGGTCAAACTTTCCATATCGAAAGAGTCTTTGTCTTTAGATTTACTAGAAGAGGCTTGTTTTCCTTTGAGTCTTTGGGATCACTAATGTCTTCGATGACTCCAATAAATCACAAATATTTTTCAACAACAAGAGCTTTTGTAAAGTTTAATTCCAATGTTTCCTTCGTAGCTCTTTTAACAAATATGAAAATGTTAGTTGGAAAAGCAATTGTGTAATAATCCTTAGTGATATCATCGTGAGGTTTCACATCGACAGGGAACTTGTTCAACAAATAAATTAATATATAATTAAAATATTTATTTCTTTATTTGTCCACCACTTTCAAATTCGCAAGTTCTTTCAACAATATGGTGGGAGTCTCGTCGTCAATTTTTTTTCAAGAAATTGCTTCTTAAACTCTCTCCAGTTATCGATTGAATTGGCTAGAATACTATGATATCGTACAAATTCTCTGCCTTCTAAAGTGTATGGAAAGAGTCTGCAAGAAACATTGTAAAAGCATACCTCAAGCATCCGTAAATGCATGTAGAACTCATCTAGATGGTCTTCAGCCTTGATCTCCTTATCTGGAAGGAACTTTGATAGCAACTTTTCCGAACATTTAGGCATCTTGTGAAGATTTTCCGAAAGAACGAGTGGCCCTTGGGCCATTCATTCCAAATATGTGCTATCCATCTTTGTACCTCAAGCATCTGTAAATGCATGTAGAACTCATCTAGATGGTCTTCAACCTTGATCTTCTTATCTAGAAAGAACTTTGATAACAACTTTTCCGAACATTTAGGCACTTGTGAAGATTTTTCGAAAGAACGAGTGGCCCTTGGGCCATCCAATCCAAATATGTGCTATCCATCTCTGTGTCTTTTTCCTCCTCCTCCTCTTCTGAATCTGAAGAAGCTTTTACTTCACCATTCAGATGTGCGTTGTAATCAGGGTGCTCCTCATCAGAAAACTAAAAATATTCCCCTTCACTATCAGGATTCTCCTCAATGGGTGGAAGTTTTCCTTGATTTTTTGTAGGTTCAACCAGCTCCTCAAGGGTTGAGATAACAAAATCTTCCACCAACAAATCCAGTACACCGCTAGGAGTTATTTCTTTCATTACAACCTTATGAGGTAGAATCATAGCAATAGGGAGAAAAACAAGAGCTCTCGCAAACTAACAAGTGATGGGTTGTATAGTTTGATGTTGGTCGTAAGTAACCTCGAAGGCTTGTCCCAAGCTAGACTGAACAATTTCTTCATTTTTAGGAGTGTGAGTAGGAGTCAAAATGGTAATGCTAGTACCTTTCACAAAAGGTTCTTTGTTAGGATGTGGTGAGTTTTCAACCATAAAAAGGTGGTTTCCCTCCTTCTAGTGCCAGAATGTTGACAGTACTGGATACTACCAACATGCAAGGGGGTCTCCCAGACGAAAAGTACCAATTAGACTTCGCACCGTTTGGTGTGGGAGAACTTTCGAAAATAAGGCCTAGATGCCATATGTTCTTAGAGGTTTGCCTTGGCTACGATAGTCAACACAAGAGAGTAATATACATGTACTTTCAGATGAACAAGTGAGTATGCTTTGTGGAATGTTCAACTACAGAATGTATCAAGGCTCTTCTACCGAAGGGGAGAGAAAAGTAAGCCTTCAAAAGAAAAGTAATAGCACTAATCTAGTAAAGACACACGAGCATATATATATGGATGAATTGTTGATCAACTAATGAAATAGTTCACATAGAAGCAATGATTGCTAAAACACATACAACATAGTTCCAACAAGATAAGTACCAAATCCTTCGAAATAGTTCTATTTCCTTAGTACAGATGAAAACAACATACATGACAAACATTCAAAGAATAAGCGTACAATATTTACGACATACGCATGAAGTGTGTTGGCTCAATGAGCTTCGAAATTAATAAATATTTCAAAGATACATCAGTACAATGAACAACACTAGCTCCAATAGTGGAGTGTTAGACAAACCACCTACTCCTCCAAAAGAACTATCTTCGTATATAATGCCTGGTAGGAGGAGCCAAGGTGAAAAGTCCTTTTCATGAGATTTGAGGGTGTATATATAACAAATGGGGTGACAATTCATCTCCCTTGTGACTCTTGGACTACCCTCGTGATTGTTTGCCTTCTCTATGACCTTTTGTCTCCTTTGTGACTTTTCACATTCTATACATGGCTCTTGGACTTTGAATTTACATTACATTTCTCATACATTGAAATTACATAATCCACAAATGATGTGGCAAATGATGACATGACACCTTAACAAAACATGACATGAAATTAATGACATGGATTGCATGATGATATGGAAATGTCAATCCATTCTTGTTGCTACTATATTTGTGTCTTCTTGAAAGATGGTACATGTTCTTCTTCTCCTCCTCCATCAGGCTTGAAGGTAGGGAGTCTTCAAGATGATCTTGATCTTCATTTGTTGTTGCAATTTGGTGTTACTTTGCCTTTTCTTTATTAATCAACTTGTCTTTGCAACTACAAAGGTGTCTTCTAGCAGGGTCTCCTTCTACATCTCCTTCATCATCATCTTGTCATAACATGATATAATAACTGCAACTGAAATTCACTTAGGACGAGAGGACATTAGTCCGATAAACCCCTAGTATAACATGCTTCATGAAAACCATCAACTGAGAAGGAATTGGGTGTTGGGATAAGAGACTGGCTCAAGGATTGCGCAATTGCACAACTCAGGAGGTCAAGGGCCAGGACTTAGCCTTAAGACTATGCAGTGCATAGTTCAAGCAAGCCAAGGCAAGACAACTACGCAGTTGAGGAGCTCAAGGAGGCAGGCCTAAGGCTTGAGGCTTGAGGTTTCCCACTACACAGTTTTGGAGGGACAAAATCCTAGGGCTTGTGTAGTTGCATAGGTTAAGAGCTCAAGATGGAGGCTCATTGCTTGAGATTGCACAGTGTGCAGAAGAAGATGACTGGAAGACAAGGGTTTCATAGTTTTGGAGCTCAAGGGTCAAGGTTGAGCACTAAGTCTACACAATTCTAGAAAGCGGGAACTACGCATCGTGTAGTTCCAAGAGACAAGGTCTGAGCTTGAGGCCTGAGACTACGTAGTGCACTGTTTAGAAAGGATGAGTGAGGTCAAGTTGCTTGCGAAGGAACTTTTCTAGATGTCGCTAAGTGTGGGATTAGTAAGGACAAAGTGAATAAGAACAAAACATGAGCATGGTGACACACTTAGAACAGTTGATGATACAACATTGATCACTAAAAACACATGAACAACATAATTCTCCCAATGCGATGACATTGTGATATCTTCCCCCAAGTGTGATACTAAAGGTACACTTTACGACAATAGTGACGACGCTTGTGTGACATCGCTTGAAAATTTAGGAATGAGTGTAATACATGTATTCATGACAAGTATCACTCATTAGCACCAAGATTACCCCTTGAAAAAAACCAAAACTACATTTGTGCGATATGCGATGCTTACCATGCTAAAATATGACACTTTAATTTTCTTTCAAAAGGGACTTAGACATTTTTTTTCAAAAGGGACTGGGACACTTAGAGGAAACTCATGTAATGACTCTTAATACTAGATATGACAACAAATAGAGTCAAGGTAGGCTCCAAATTTTGATATAGGCCAAAATTTTGGAGGGTGTTGTAGTAGAGACAACAGGACCCTAATGGGACCTAGGTCGAGGGCAAAGGTGGCACAAAGATGTTGAGGTGGTAATGATCTAGCACACCGATAGTAAGACACATGACATAGTGATGTGTGATTAGGTCGATATGGCGCATGGGTGGTGTGCCACATGGAAGCCACAAATGACCATATCAAAGGGCCAAATAGCCAAAAAATGGGTGACATGTGGTAAACTTGGAGAGCGCCACATGGAAGACATGTAGCCAATGTGATGTCATCTTAAGATGATATCATCATGATGAATAGGTGACATCATCTTAGACCTTGGTGTATCTCATTATGGCAATGTTGAGAAGAGAGTGATATTGACAAGGGTTTACATGAGAATTAATGTTGAACTTGATGGAGAGTTTTCTGTCTTGAAATGTTAGCGTCTCCGACCTCAGGGCCTCTCTTCTGTAATGCAGGTGGGTGAAAATGGAAGGAGAGGTTAACAAGGGCTCAGACAAGGAATCCTCATCAATTGACATGGAAGGATTTCCATCTCGCCTCGAGCTCGATTGTAATTACAATGTGCAGTGGCAATGGTAACGATAAGGCAATATTGACAAGGATCGAGACAGTAAGTCCTCCCGCCATGGGACATGGAAAATTCCATATCACCTAGGGCCATTTGTAAAGTGCCAATGCGTGAAGGACCAGAGGAAATAAGCCATGGCGAGGTCACTTATAACTTAAAGAGGAATGATGAGGTGGTAGGGCCTGGGAGCACATGGCCACCACACTGGGCACTAATGTTGACGGGGAAATCCACGTGGACCACATAGTGAGTGCCATGTGGCATCCATGATGACATGGTAGGGGATAAAAAAAGGGCCAAGTTAAAATGACCATAAATTTTTACCCATAGCTCAGATCACGATAAAATTTATATCGTTGGAAATCTCTCGACAAGTCGTACGTCATGTTGGTTTTTATCCAAGTTTTAAAGAGGTTAAAAATTGAGAAAATTAATGTCCCCATTTCCATGATAGGACTATGGAGATCTGCTTAATGATAGTAACACCTTCTTCTACCTTTAGGATGGTATATATGGTGGACGAGGGTGTTAAAAGACACATAATGGACATCCTGATGGCCCACAAATTCCTCTTTTGTGGGGGTTTTCTATTGTGAGGATATTATTGTGCATGGGAGTCCAATAAAAATATTTACCTTTGGTAGACCATATGCTTTCCAAATAAAACCCCATAGTCAGCTTTTTGGAGGAGGGCCATTTGGAAAAGAAGAGATAATTAGCCCTTTTTTATATAGCATATTCTACCTAGAAAAATATTCCTTGTGAAGAATTTTCTTCCATCATTCAAATGTGCTTGTGATGATTCTTTATAGAATTTTGGCTCCCATAGCTAGATTTATTAGATAAGGCTCCTGGTGTCTAGGCATCCATGGAGAATAAGAGCTCAATTTTTTTTTAGTTTTCCGAGTGGAATCACTTTGCACTAGATTTCTTGCTCTCCCAAAGGAATCCATGGAACTATTGACCCATTTTATTTTTTATGCCAGTTGGGACAAGAAGGGAAAATAATTGAAAGATGGGGAGGGAAGCCCAAATTGTTTACAATAATACCAATCTATAAGATGGGATTAAATAGTGTGCCCCCCAAAGAGTAAGATTTCCTTTTACCTTGAAAATAATACAATTCCATAGTATAGAGGGTAAAGATTAAAGACTAATAGGCATGCCCAAATATATAAAGTATCCCACTCTTCCTAGAATGGAGAGGAGAGGAATTTCACCACTCTACTCAATGCTTTTTTACTTGTGCTCAGCCATAAATGTGAGAATAATGATTGTTCATCTGACCCCCTAAAACCTTCATAAACAAATCCAAAACAACTTTGCATCTAGAATCCATAATGTTTGAAGCTCCACCAAAAGTAATTATGTCATCAATGAATCGAGAATGGTTTATTCTTCTGAATCCTCTTATGATATTCATCCTTGGAAGGTTCCCTACTCTTATTTCAAAATCTAGTTTTTTGGTTAGAGTTCAACCATATTATTGTACTAAAGCGAAGAATTCCATGGAGTACTAATGCAGGGCATGATCCATGTGACAAAGAAGAAGCTAAAATGAAACTTAGAAAGTGCTTTGATAAAAAAGGAATGAATCACTATGTCAAATGCATTTATCATATCAATCTTTATAACCATCTCTTTGTCTTCCCTTAATTTACTTGAATAAATGGCCTATAGAACCATAATAATGTTGTCAATTATTTGTCGATTTAACATGAATCCTCCTTGATTCTCTGAGTTAATCTAAAGGAGGAGAGACATAAGAGCTATTATTCTAGAAATAATTTTGTATGAAGCATTGCACAAAGAAACTGGCTTGAATCTAGAAAAGATGAAGAGTTTGACTCCTTCGGGATTAAATCCAAAAAATAGGAGTTTGTTGCTCCCCCCATTCTGAATGATCTATGGATGCACCTCAATATCTTGATTAAATCAAATTTGATCATATTCCATCAAAAATGGTACAACAAATGCCAAGTCCATTTATTTGTGGTTCCTTTTCAATATCCAAGCTTCAAATTATGGAAATCACCACATATTCTTGCTTGATTTATTTGTTGATATGTTGATTATATTCCATGATTATGAGATTTGTAATGTCTTATATCATTTCCTCAACCTCCATGGGGTCTATTGTAATACCATCCTCCCACACTTACCCAATCTAACCAGTCCTCTAGGGTAAATATGTGACAAATAGTTAGTATGATGTGAATCAACTCCCCAAGTACAGTTAAGGAGGTGGGATCAAAAAACCAAAACCAAATTGGCCTTCCTTAGGAGCTACAGGACGCCCAGGGGCTAACCAACCACTCTAGGTGCCCAACCCCTAAGTTAACTTGCTTTTTAATTGAACTAAACCACCAGTCATTCCATGAAAACCCCTTCATGCGACGATGACCCTATAGTCGCTACCACAACAAGGCCTCCATGCCACTGCAGACTTTTTCAACCAGTTTTGTGCCAGCAACTCCGAGATTTAAGCCACTTTTTCAGGCTATCCTATAGACCACTTCCCAGTGTAAAATTTCCAACTGTAGATCACCTGATAATGCAATATACTAAAGCAAAATACTTGATCTAATTCTACAAACAAACTTGTGGAAGCTTAATCGATTTTGAGCAAGATCAAGTAGAACACATATAACAAAGAATGAGAATGCAATCACACATGAACATAGAAGAATACTCCGAGGAAAGCCTCAGCTAAAAACCCGATCTTTGTATTATCATACAAGTGGAAATATGTCCAAATTACACAAAACTTTAGCTCACAAGCTATCCAGCTCTTAGTACAATCCCTCAATTCAGCTCACAGACTAAATAGACACAACCTATGCCTTCCGCCAATCCTCCAAGCCTCCTATTTCCTTGCACAGTTTCTCCTGAGGTCCAATGTTGCCACCTATGTGAATTGGCCTCTCACACAACTCACAAAACTCAGAAGTAATTGCGCAATCTCCAAGGAATGAATTCCTTTTGCATGCAAGAGATATCCTCAATGGAATATTCCCGCAACTGATAGCACACTGTCCCATCATCTGATCTCAACTGGGTCTCTGACTGAACTGACATGCATGAGTTATTTATGAGAGAATATTCAGTTATCTGAAGTGCAGCAATTACATGCGTGCATGCATTAACTAACTGAACTCACAATCAGTTCCACAAATTGTTAGAACTAATCTAATTGGACTTAACTCAGTTAACTGAGCTAACTAATTACAACTCAAAGTACAACTCATCCTGATCTCCTTAATCAAAGGAGAAACTGTTGCATGTCTTCACATAGACTTCATGTTTGATTTTCTACAACTAATTAACTCAATATGAATTAATTAATTATTTTACAAACAGCTGTTAAGATCAAATTCGAATTTTAATTCTCAATTTTATTTCAAGGACTAACTAAAATTGGAATGTATCCCGAAATGTTATTTATAGCAGTGCTATTTTAAGCACTTCTATTTTTAGCATTTCTTGCTGCTATTTTCAATACTCCCTCTCAACAAGAAAGGGATTATCAGTCACCCCAATCTTGTCTCTATGGAACTCGGACTGGCATTTTGACAATGCCTTAGTCAAAATATCTACATCATGTTCCTTGGTCAAAACATACAGCAACAACATGATCCTCTTCACCACACAGTCTCGAAGATGATGGTACCGGATATCAATGTGCTTGGACCTGTCATGAAATACTGGATTCTCAGAGAGTTTACTACAACTTTGATTATCACAATAGTTCACTATTGGATCCATCCTCTGACCAAACAATCCCACTAGAATCTTCTGCATCCAAATGGCCTCGCATGATGCCTGACTGGAAGCCATGTATTCAGCCTCTATTGAGCTAAGTGCAACTGACCTTTGTTTCCTGTTTTACCAGGAAACTGCAGCTAAACCAAGGTTGAATATTCCTCCAGAAGTGCTCTTTCGTTCTGATGGACTCCCTACCCAATCTGCATCGTTGAAGCCCTAAAGCTTCACTCCCTCTATCCATCTATACCATAATCCATACTAAGATGTGCCTCTGAGATATCTCATCACATGCTTCGATACCTTCCAAAACAGCTTGGTAGGTTGAACCATAGCTTGACTCAGCTAGTTCATCACAAAGCACAGATCTAGTCATGTGTTCACTAGATACATCAGTGAACCCACAAGTTGCCGATAAACAGTAGCAGCTACTACCTCACCTAAAGTAGCATCCTCCTTCCTCCAGTTACCAGCGAGAGGAGTTTGCATGGGTTTGCACTTCTCTATGTGGAATCGCTTGAGTATCTCATTGGCATACTTGCCTTGAGACATAAATACTTCCCCATCTTTCTACCACACTTCCATGCCTAGAAAGTAGTGCATAAGACCCATGTCTTTCATCTCGAACTCTCTTGCAAGGTCCTCCTTGCAAGACTTGATCAATTGATCATCACCTATCAAAATCAAATCATCCACATAAAGAACAATGATCAATGGCTTACCTTCTACCATGATATGGTAAAGGTTCGCATCTGCTTCACTCTTGGTGAAGCCCAACCCAGTGAAATAGTTGTCGATCCTGGTGTACCAAGCACAAGGTGCTTGCTTCAGCCCATACAAAGCCCTCTTGAGTCGGCACACATGCGACTCATGATCGAAGGTCTCAAAACCTTCTGACTGCTCAATGTACACCTCTTCCTCAATCTTCCCATTGAGGAACGCAGTCTTCACATCCATCTGATGGATCTTCCAACCCATCTGAGCTGATAGTGCCAACATTGATCTGATAGATGAGTACCTTGCTACAGGAGAAAAATTCTCATCGTATTTGATCCCCTCGACCTGTGAGAAACCACGGGCAACAAACGTTGCCTTATGTTTCTCAACACTGCCATCAACTGCCTACTTTACCTTGTAAAGCCATCGGGAACTCACCACTGACTTGTCCTGAGGTCTTGGGATAACATCCCACACACCATTCTGAATGGTAGAGTCATACTCCTCTACCATAGCATCAACTCAGACTGGTTGTTGCACTTCTTCCTAAAAAGAAGAAGGTTCAGTCTCTACACACTCCCCAACCAGGGCCATGTAACTAGTGTACCATTTGGGTGACCTCCTTTGTCTATGCTGAGAAGATGGTTGTCCCACATTCTCTCGCACATCCATCATCAACCTGTCAGCTTCCCTTGAGCATTTCTGCTCATCTCTAGAAGACTCTGCATGAGTGGATGTCTCCACTCCCGGAGCCTCTGCATTAGTATGAGGCTCCTCCTCCTTAGGAACTAAAAGTTCCTCCTCTGCATGTAACTTGAGCTCCCTCTCAAGTGATACTCGCATGGCTTTCTGCTCATCAAACTTCAAATCTTTGCATACCACTGTCCTCTGACTCGTAGGTAAGAACACCTAATAGTTGTGGGGTGTATCAGTGTACCCCACAAGTATCCCCAACTCAGCTATTGGATCTAACTTCTTCCGGGCATCTTTGGTCACATGGAAATAAATCGGTGATCCAAAGATCCTGAAGTGACTCACATCTAGTCGCTTCCCAGAAAAGGCTTCCATTGGTGTCTTCATCCCCAGTATACAGTGTGGGCTTCTGTTCTGCAAGTATATTGTTGTATTGCATGCCTCAGCCCACAAATTAAGTGGTAAGCTTTGGTCATGCAACATCGCTTGAGCTGCTCCCACAATCGATCTATTCTTCCTTTCGGCCACCCCATTCTGTTGTGGGTTATGGGGTGCCATCAACTCCCGTTTAATTCCTTCTACTGCGCAGAAGTCCTTAAATTGTTGGGATACATACTCTCCACCATTGTCGCTATGCAAGGCCCTTATTTTCTTTCCAGATTCTTTCTCTACCAAGGCTTTAAACTCACAAAACCTTGAGAAGGTATGATCCTTCTTCTGCATAAAGTAGATCCAACATCTATGAGAAAAATCATCAATAAAAATAACATAGTACCTTTGTTTAGTGGTGGAGGCTGTAGAGAATGGTCCACACACATCTATGTGAACTCGCTCCAAGATTGCTCCAGCTCTACTGTTTCGATCCTCAAAGGAATATTTCACATACTTACTCAAGGTACAACCTTTACATGTATCTATTTGCTCCAGTTTTCCCTTGGGAAGTCCAGTAGAAATTTGTTGCATGATCTTCAAGGCCCCATGGTGCAAGTGGCCCAATCTTATATGCCATATCTCACCAACATCTTGGCTCTGCACCAACTCTGCTTTGGAACTCAATGCAGCATAGTCATCTACCTCCAACTTGTAGAGATTCTTTACTCGAATCCCAATCCTCTTGGTCTGTCTAGTGCCGATATGCCCCAAGAATACCTTTCCTTTAATAAATACTACATCATAGCCTTTGTCTTCCAGCATAGCAATGGACACAAGATTCTTCTTCAGACCCGATACATACTTTACATTAGTCAAGGTGAGAGGAGATCCATGCTCCCTTGAAACACAACCGTACCTTCACCTGAAACATGATACTTTCCATCATCGCCCATCTTAATCCACATCTGGAGATCCCTCTCCTCCAAGGTATAGAAAATATTCTTGTCACCAAACATGTGGAAAGAGGCTCCATTGTCGATGTACCAAACACATCCCACCATGGATGAAACCATGCATGCGATGAGAGAGAAATCCAATTCGAATTGTGAGGCCAGTGCCTCACCATCTAATCCCTTCGAGGATCCCTTCTTGGATTTCTTTTGTGGACAATTCGTAGCATAATGGCCCACATCATGACAATGAAATCATTGCACTTTCAATTTGTTAAACTTCTTCCCGCCATGGGAAGAACTGGATTTGGGATGCGATGCCTTCCCTTTTCCTTTCCTCGCCTTACTCGCTAAGGGTAGATTTTCTTCATCATCTTGCTTTGATGAAGATCCATCTCTAGTGCTTCTTCTTATCTCCTCCTACATCAGATCCAACCAAAGTCATTCCCAATCTAGTAGTTTCTCTCTTCCATTTACCGAGTCTTGGTAGTTATGCCAACTCTTATGAAGACCGAGGAGAGCAAGACTCACCATGTCATCATCGATTGTCATGATCCCTACACTTCCAAGCTTATAACTATAGGTGGTGAGCTTGTTCAGATATGTAGAGATCGTGTCGCCCTTTTCACACTTGATTTTTCGAAGCTTGTCTTTCAACTCCAGCTTCCTCTGATCGTTCTTGTTCTGATATAAATCTTTCAATGTTTTCCACATTGGAAACGGTGTCTCCTTCCCATGGAGACTCGAGACTATGTGGTCTCGAACTCCCTCCATAAGGGTTCTCCTCCCTCTAGCCACACATTTCTTCCATTCCGCCAATTCTTGGGCATTAGCTATTGATGGCTTGGGGACTTCTTGATCAATGAAGTCCTTTAGACCGTTGTCCTCTAATACCACTTCCATGCGATACTTCCAGGCTATATAATTCGAGCTGCCATAAGGGCATACTCGAATCTTAAACCGTTGAACACCATTGATGAAATTTGAGATGTGATAAGAATTCGAAACTATAATCAAGAACTTCAAACTTATAACTTATCCCTTCTTTGTATATTGTTATTCACTTTGATCACCTTTGCTCTGATACCATGTAGAATTTCCCACTGTAGATGACCTAATAATGCAATATACTAAAGCAAAATACTTGATCTACTTCTACAAATGAACTTGCGGAAGCTTAATCGATTTTGAGCAAGATAAAATAGAACACATATAACAGAGAATGAGAAAGCAATCACACATGAACACAGAAGAATACTCCGAGGAAAGCCTCAGCTAAAAACCTCGATCTCTGTATTATCATACAAGTGGAAATATGTCTGGATTACACAAAGCTTTAGCTCACAAGATATCCAGCTCTCAATACAATCCCTCAATTCAACTCACAGACTAAATAGACACAACATATGCCTTCCTCCAATCCTCCAAGCCTCCTATTTCCTTGCACAGTTTCTCCTGGGGTCCAATGTTTCCACCTATGTGAATTGGCCTCTCACACAACTCACAAAACTCAGAAGTAACTACGTAATCTCCAAGGAATGAATTCCTTCTGCATGCAAGAGATATCCTTAATGGAATATTCCTGCAACTGATAGCACATTGTCCCATCATCTGATCTCAACTGGGTCTCTGACTAAACTGACATGCATGAGTTATTTATGAGAGAATATTCAGTTATCTAAAGTGCAGTAGTTACATGCATGCATGCATTAACTAACTGAACTCACAATCAGTTCCACAAACTGTTGGAACTAATATAACTGGACTTAACTCAGTTAACTGAGCTAACTAATTACAACTCAAAGTACAACTCATCCTGATCTCCTTAATCAAAGGAGAACTGTTGCATGTCTTCACATAGACTTCATGTTTGATTTTCTACAACTAACTAACGCAAGATGAATTAATTAATTATTTTATAAACAACTACTAAGATCAAATTCGAATTTTAATTCTCAATTTTAATTCAGGGACTAACTAAAATTGGAATGTATCCCGAAATGCTATTTATAGCAGTACTATTTTTAGCATTTCTTGTTGCTATTTTCAACACCCATAACTTCATAAAACTCTCAATAATGATAAATCACATAGGGACTAAGCCTTTCACACAAAAATTAGGCAAGAATTTGAACTAACCAAGATTATCCATGACAGACATTTCATTAAACACATCATGAACATGTAGTCTACATGTCATAATTACATATCTCGTCATAAGGCTCTCATACTTATCTAAGAATCTTCAATAAGGTCGGATGCCCTATCAAAATAGTTGCATTATCATCTATTAGGTCGTTCATTCATTACAATTTCGTTTGCTATTCAAAACATGATGACAGACATAACTCAAATATTTCATTAACCATGCTTGTAACCAGCATATAACCAGATAAACAACAATAATAGAACAACCCTCATAGCCACATAATAACAAGTACATTTACACATAGACCACAAGAAGAAAATATCTCTTATTAACATATGAAAATCCAACCAAGTTAGGGACTTCCACATACCACTAGACCATAAATTGGGTTGAACCAAATCTTTCTTTCAACCAATCACCCCCTGTGCCATATTCCAAGCATGAATGTGGGATTCACAACAAAACCGACCATGCTTCTCAAGATTTACCACATATCCTGCCAAAACTGGTCAAGGATTTCTAAGCTCGAAGAAATCACCTATACAACCAAGCTTTATCATATATCCTGCCATATACCGGTCAAGGATTCCTAGGGCCAAACAATAAACATACACTACTAGGCTTTACTGCAATCCCACCATTACTAGTCTATGGATCACTAGGCCCTAAGAAATCATGGATTCCTTTGAATATCTCCACCTAAACCATGAGGAATTTTCCCATCTCCACCCTCAGGCTTTACCACATATCCCACCTTTATCGATCTAGGGATTTCTAGGCCTTTAGGAATTTTCCTAAGACTACCTCACTCAATTTCGAAACCATCCGGCAATCCAGCTCAACCAAATGAAAGAACCCCGTCACACCATAAATATCCCGAAATGGAAAGGCAAGGCTGAAAACCACTATCACACCTGGAAAAACACATGCCAAGGACAACAAGAGAACCAAATACACACATGCATATACCTTGCATGCCAAAACTAGCAAGGAAATCATACATGCAACTTGATACCTACAAGTAATCTCGATATAATTTCTGCTTGATCCAACTCTTCCTTTCTTGATATTTGTTTTCCTTTCCTTTCCTTGTCCTTCCTTTTCTTTTCTTTCTCCAATGCTACAGTGCTCCAAGAATGCTTTAAGTGTCCAAGAGTATGAGAGAATATAGAGAGCTCCAAAACTGAATTGACAAAATGTTATACTAACAAAAATTTTGAATTGATCCTCAGAAGCCTTCATTTTCCTCCTCACATGCAACCTGTGACCTTTCACCTTCCTTTTCTCCAATTTTCCATTATTTCATAAATAAAATGCCAATTAATGCCTCTTGTCTTTTCAATGCCTTTGTCATTTCCTTTGCAATTTCCCCTTATCCATAATAAACCAAATGAACATCTGGTAGGATGTTTTTCACAACATTCAACTTGGAATACATGTCCCATGACCTTTGTCTTAGTTTTCCGTTATTAACTTTATTACGTAAACTTTTAACCCGAGGTTGTTACAAACCCCTCCCCCTTAGGGTAACACCATCCTCCGTGTTAAATGACACCGACAACGAGTAATATCGCTGAAGACCAAAACATATGTAATATTCCTAATTAGCCATGGTTAATTGGAATATTCGATTTTTCTCAATTTTTGCCTTATACAGTTATTTATAAATAAAAAATTGAGAAAAGGGGACATAACTCACTTTTAGAATAAAAGTCACTTCCTTGTAGCACAACGTTGTGACTTAAAGGGGAGCCAAGAGGGGACCAAAGGGGGATGCAGAGATGTAGCCCACGTAGACACTTGGAGGGACTGTGCAGAAGGGAAGAAACATGTGGAAAGAGAGGAAATACGTTGGAGGTGGTGAGCCTTGGGATTGAGAGAGGCAGAGGCTATAAAGGAGAGAGAAGCTCCCTCATTTTGATCATTCGGTTATGTGCATTTGAGCTAGTCACTTCGACTTAGAGCACACTGGCTGTTTAGCTAGTCTACAACACTGTTTAGTGCATTGAGTGTCTCCGTTCAGAGATCTCATCCTTAGCCCCGGGGGACTTCGACTGCCTACTCGAGCAAGGTATTTCCATCAGTATTTTGGTAGTAGTTTCATCATCATTTCTGGCAGGAGGATTGAGCATCTTGAAGGACTACGCAGCACTAAGAGGGATGACGTAGTTCTTTCTGGCAGGAGTTCTAGCTTGAGGGTTTGCATTAGGATTTGTGCTGGGAGATTGAGCAGGGGATCAGCTCTTGCATATTGGAGGGTTTTGGCAGATGTTTCAAGCAGATTTCTAGAGGGTTTCATTCAGTGGCAATGCAGAGCCTTGAGAGACTGCGCAGAACCACAAGGGGGTGATTTTCGGGTGTCGGCCATTCCAGGAAAGATTTCTGGGTTTTTCTTGGGTTTCTTGAGCAGAGTCTGATTCCAGAGTTTCAGCCTTTTATGAGGAGAACAACCCCAAACACCCATTTGATTTTCAACAGCAGCAGCAGCACGACAGTTTTCCAGCAGTTGGGAAGCAGTTCAGAGAAAAGCCATTCCTTTGCCATTCTGAGTGTATTTCTTCACTTGCCTTGTGCAAGTTGAGGTGCCATCTTCCTGATCACCTCCTATACTCATTTTTCTACTTAGTACAATAAAATGGCTTAGCATTTCTCGCTGCATTTCTTGAGTATCTGTTTATATTTCATATCCATTATTGTTGTTACACTACTGTTATTATATCTCTATGATTTTCTCGGCTACTATACCACTTGTATGATTTTCTGGTTGAGATTTTGCTGCGGTTTAAGGAATATTCCGGGTTAGGGATATTACAGTGGTATCAGAGCATAGATCTAGCTTAGCCTATGGAGCTAACAATCTATGACACTGGGGGAAAAGCCCTACATCCGTTATAGAGGTAGGAGATATAGAGACACTGGACGTAGGCTGGAGAACACCTACGGGGAGGGAGACTGTGTACCTGTGGTGGACGTAGAACAGGAGGAGCCTGTGGTGGACATAGAACAGAAGGAGCCTAGGGTGGACGTAGAGCATATGACAGACGAGGACGGGAAGAGATTTGCAAATATGCTCCTCAAATTAGTTCAGGAACTGTCGAGGCAGATCGAGGTCATGGGGCAGAGATTCACAGCAGTAGAGGCTAGACAGTGTGAGAGCCCACGGATTTTCCACGTTGGTGAGGGATCAGGTGCATCCCACCATTTTCCAAAGTAGCATGATACTACTCAGCAGGTGGCCTCACATGCCCCTACACGCTCTACCATGCCCACTTTCTTAGCAGCAGACACGGGGGCCGGAGCCTAGCAGGAGGCAAAGCCCGGTCATATGGGCGATTATTTTGTACAGTACCAGGCCTATGGGAAGGAGTTCGGGGAGGCTCTCTCATTCAAAGAATTTGTTTAGCTCCAGCGAGATAGTAGACCCCGCTACCATCACAGAGGATACCGGCATTATCATGATGGTGACACCCACCGTGCAGCTAGTAGATTCCACTTGCCTACGTTTGATGGTTCATCAAATAGCTCGGCAAAGTCTTGGGTGGAGAAGCTAGACATTTACTTCCAGCTTAACCAGATGTCGAAGACAGAGCCCATAAAGGTGGAAACATTGCAATTGGATGGTGAGGCTCAGGATTGGTGGTTTCATGGGATGGTTACACTCAAACACTCCACAATGACGACATATGCTGAGTTCACCAAGATATTGATGGAGCGATTTGATCAGAGGGATCTAGAGCAACATTTTGTTGAGCTGACGAGGCTCAAAAAGACAGGGAACCCAGAGAGCCACATTGCAAATTTCTTGAGGGTCTCAATGATGGTGCCAGATCTATCCACGGTACGGAGGATCTATATGTATGTTGATGGGTTAGCAGAGCCACTTCGGGGTTTAGTCCGATCCACTAGACCAGCAACACTCCAGGACACCATTAGTAGGACCCGGGATTTACAGGATGTCTTACCCAGGACTTGGACACCTTACCCCCAGAGACAGACTTTCCAGTCTAAGGGGAAGGATGTGAGGATTCCGCCTCCAAAGGGGAATCCAGGACGAGCACAGATTGACGATGATGCCAGGAAGGAGTTGAAGAAGAAGCGGTTGTGCTTCACCTGTCAGGAGTTGTGGGCACCAGGACATAGATGTGACGCTGGCAAAGCACATTTTATTGAGGTCTTCTCCGAGAGCAGTGGGGAAGAGGATGATGAGGATGGTGTGGAGGCAGGAGATAGTCATGTCGTGCAGGGACCTTTGCCACCTCCACCGCCAGTAGCAGGTGGTGCATCTTTTGCACCTACCAGAGGAGCCCTTGCAGCATTGGGAGGAGTTCCCAAGTATCTGACTCTACGCGTACGGGGGACAGTACGTGGCCAACGAGTATCAATTTTGGTTGACAGTGGGGCAACCCACAACTTCATCGATGCACAGATGGTTGAGTGGAGAGGTATACAAATAGAGAGCTTCGATGGGTTTTTAGTTTTGGTCCCAAGAGATCAGACCATGATGTGTGCTCATTATGTTCCAGAGCTATCGGTGACAATGGGCACCTACACATTGACTGACCACTTTTTCGTGGTCGATATTCTGGACACCAACATGATATTGGGTGTTCAGTGGCTCATCACTCTAGGGAAGGTCACAACAGATTGGAAGACCCTAGAGATGGAGTGGGATGATGAGAAGACAGGGAGGCATGAGAAGATACGGGGACAGCACACATATCCGCCTCAGACTGTTTCGACTCATCGGATGGAGGCAGTCTTCCGAAAGGGAGACGTAGAGTGGGCAGTAGAGCTGTGTGCATCAGAGGCAGGGATGTTGGAAATAATACTGAGAGGGGGGGTGAATCAGTATTATCAAGGTAATTATTCCTTTTTCAAAACAACTGATATACGCTACTTCAGTTTAATTAACCTGCGTATATACGCGATTATGCAGAAGGAAACCCGCGTATCCAAAACAAGCTTTTACTTTACTTAATCTTTCTGATGATGATTATTAATCTGTGATGCAGAATCAAATAATAGTAACCAGAGACAGTAAAACAGAGCGGAAAGACAGTAACAGACAAGAACACAAGATATAAGGTGGAAACCCAATGTGGGTGAAAACCACCTGCTGCAATTTGTCTCTATCTTCTTTTTCAATTAGAAACTTCTTTTACAATATACTGGTGCAGTATTTTTACCAGTATGTAGGCTACAACTTGCAGAGAGCTACAACCCTCTCTCGTTTTCCAGGCTCTCCTGGAAGGGAGCTACAACCCTCTTAGCTCTTGCACTAGCCAAGATACTAGTACGTAGGTGCTGGCCTACAGAAGGCTACAACCTTCTCTTTTTCCCAGGCACCATGTTTCATCAATTTTCAGACTGGATCCATGAACATCAGCCAATCATCAAGAAATTCTTCATCAACCAAACTCCTTTTCACCAACTAGATCTGAAATCAAGTAGATACTTGCCAGCTGTACCCAAAACATAGTACCAGAAACCACACAGCAGAACCCAGAACACAGCAGCAATAAGCAGAAACAGCTAGATCACAACTTAAAGCATATACGCTATTTCAACAGTCTATAACTTGCGCGCATACGCATCTGCGTATGGAACAACCTGCGTATACGCTCCTTCACTTCACCTAAACTGCGTGTATACGCGCCTTTGCTTCACTGAACCTGCGTACAGATCTATAAAGGACAACACACTCTTCCAGATATTCAATCACTAATTAACCCAGATTTTCAGACTTATAGATCAAACAGGCGCCACATCTAGCAGATCAAAATCATACAAAGATACTATCATTCAGGCTTAAAGATTATGACCCATGAATAGAACTTATCCTTCCTTTGGCGCTAAGGTTCCTCCTTCCTTCAGATCCAGATCTGCATCACCACCCAATATACCAGCTCTAGCACTTTATCAGATCTTCAATAATAATTAAGATCATTTTTTGTCACAATATCTCCTTCCTCTTTTATAGCCTTAGGCCATCCCCAATACCATGGTCCAAAACCATAATATTTCAATACCATGAACCCAAAACTAGGGATCAACACATCTGATGAGATGCCATGGTCCAAAGCATAGGCTCAAGTTCCAAGATCTAACTGTCATGGACCAAAATAATGATCCCCAACATATACGCACTTTTGTAAAGTATAACCTGCGTGTATATGCTCCTTCGTCTAGATGAACCTGCGTATATGTATTTTTCTATTTTCTGAGTGCCTGAACTGAGATCTGATACCAAAGAAGGTTGCCATCAAGGACAACACCTGTGCCATAGCTTCAAACCTGTGCCATAATGCCAACAAGGGACTACAGGGCGGACGGTACATCTGGAGATACAGTCCATCCTTGACTAGTATGCCATAGTGTTTGGGGAGATTCTACCAGGACAGCCACCGGACCGGGGGTTTGAGCACACCACTGAGCTTGAGCAGGGTATTCAGGTAGTGATTACTACCCCCTATAGGCATCCCAAGGCCTATCGAGATGAGATTGAGCAGGCCATTCAGGAGTTGTTGGCTCTTGAGCACATTCGGCCGAGCACGAGTCCTTTTGCTTCTTCCGTGGTGTTGGTGAAGAAGAAGGACGGCACATTAAGGATGTGCATTGATTGCATGGCCCTAAACAAAAAGACACTGAAGAACAGGTACCCCATACCCAGGATCGACGAGTTGATGGATGAGTTGAGAGAAGCACGGTTCTTCTCAAAGATTGATTTGAGATCTGGGTACCATCAAATTCGCGTGAGGGAGAAGGACACTCCCAAGACCGCCTTCAGGTGTCACTATGGGCACTTTGAGTTCTTGGTGATGCCCTTTGGGCTAACTAATGCCCCCACCACATTTCAGTCCTGCATGAATAACATCTTCCGCAGTCACCTGAGGAAGTTTGTGTTGGTATTCTTTGATGACATTCTCATTTACAGTAGGACTTGGGAGGAGCATCTCCAGCACATTGAGACAGTGTTGCGTATCTTGCAGCAGCAGTAGCTCTATGCCAAACTCTCCAAGTACAAGTTTGGGTTGATGAAGATGTTGTATTTGGGGCACATCATAGGGGTGGACGGAGTGAGAGTCCACGAGGAGAAGATCAGGGCCATTAGAGAGCGGCCAGAGCCGAGAAATGTGACAGAACTCCGGGGGTTCATTGGCATTTGTACTTACTACCAAAAGTTCGTTAAGAGTTTCTCACATCTTGTTGTACCCCTAATAGATTTGACGAGGAAGGGGGATTTCAGTTGGTCGGATATAGCACAGCGAGCCTTTGACAGGCTCAAGGAGGTTATGTGTAGCTGCCTAGTGCTTGCATTGCCAAGTTTTATGCACCCATTTGTTTTGGAGTGTGATGCGTCGAGAGAGGGGATCGGCACAGTATTGATGTAGAGAGGTCACCTTATAGCCTATGAGAGTCAAAAGCTCCTTCCACACGAGAGGTTGTATTCTATATACGACAAGGAGATGTTGGCCATCATGCATGAATTGGCCAAGTTCCTGCAGTATTTAGTGGGTAACAAGTTTAGGGTGAGGACTGATCACAACAGCCTTAGATTATTTTTGGAGCAGAAGTAGCTATAGGAGAGGCAACAGAAGTGGATCAACAAGATCCAAGCATATGACTTTGACATTGAGTATGTCAAGGGTAAGAACAACGTGGTAGCAGATGCTCTTTCACGCAGACCAGCCACATTGTCTCTTATGAGCTTGGACACAGACTAGAGGGCTCGACTCTTAATAGAGTACTCCAAGGACAAGTTTGCATGTGAGGTTCTGGATGGGCAGGTGGTAGATGATAGGTACAAGGTGGTCGATGAGATCATCTATTACAGGGACCGGATCTTCTTGACTGAGGGGTCTTAGCTTAATAAGAAGATACTACAGGCATCACATGATTCACCTTTATCAAGCCATCAGGGGTTTACCAAAACCTACAGGGCCATTAGAGAGAGGTTCTCATGGAAGGGCCTCAAGGAGGACGTACTCCAGCATATCCGAGAGTGCGATGTTTGCCAGAGGAACAAGGGAGAGATGAGCCATCCCGCGGGATTATTGCTACCTCTTCCCATTCTGGAGGGGAAATGGGAGAGTATTTCGATGGAATTCATCACAGGGTTGCCCATGGTACAGGACAAGGGTTTTATCTTTGTCGTCGTTGATCGACTGACAAATTACGCACATTTTTTTCCATATCCATGCACTATACAGCAGCACAGGTGGCCGAGTTGTTCTTCAGAGAGATCTTCAGGCTACATGGTCTTCCTAAGACCATCGTCAGTGACAGGGACAGCTGTTTCATGGGTGGGTTTTAGCAGGAGCTTTTCCGGTTGGTGGGGACAGAGTTGACACCAGGTACCAGTTATCACCCACAGACGGACGGGCATACAGAGATAGTTAACAAGTGGTTGGAGGGATACTTGCGTAACTATGTCAATGGGCAGCAACGAGCATGGCTAAAGTGGCTGCATCTGGGGGAGTACTACTACAATACTACACATCACGTGTCCATTGGTATGTCACCATTCTATGCCTTATATGGGTATCATCCTTTATTTTTTGCTGATGTGATGTTTGGTGATAGCAAGGCTCCTGAGCCAAGATTTGGATCCAAGAGAGCCAGGATATCCTCCGAGCTCTCAAGGATAACATGGCTACAGCACAGAACCAATAGAAGTTGTATGCCGACAGGGGTCAGGTGGATAGACAGTTTGAGGTAGGGGACATGGTCTACCTACGATTACAGCCATACCGACAATCATGACTGAAGCAGAAGGGGGCTGAGAAGTTCAAGCCCCGCTTTTATGGGCCATACAGGGTGATACGCAAGATTGGACAGGTTGCATATGAGTTGGAGCTTCCCCAAGGCAGCAAGATTCATAACATTTTTCATGTATCATGCCTAAAGAAGGCATTGGGGCAACAGGTGACAGTGACAGATGAGCTACCACCCATGGATGATGAGGGGCATTTGGTGTTGCACCCGGAGGCTATTATTGATACCAGGGAGAGGCAGCTACGGAGCAGGATGGTCCGGGAATTCTTGGTGAGGTGGAAGAATTTGCCGGATGAGGATGCCACTTGGAAGAGTGAGAAAATCTTGCAGCATATATCACTTCAGTTGCTTGAGGACAAGCAACATTTTGCCAGGGGAAACTGTAATATTCCTAATTAGCCATGGTTAATTGGAATATTCGATTTTGCTCAATTTTTGCCTTCTATAGTTATTTATAAATAAAAAAGTGATAAAAGGGGACATAACTCACTTTTAGAATAAAATTCACTTCCTAGTAGCACAACGTTGTGACTTAAAGGGGAGCCAAGGGGGGGCCAAAGGGGGACGTAGAGATGGAGCCCACGCAGACACTTGGAGGGACTGTGCAGAAGGGAAGAAACACGTGGCAAGAGAGAAATTACGTTGGAGGAGGTGACCCTTGGGATTGAGAGAGGCAGAGGCTATAAAGGAGAGAGAAGCTCCCTCATTTTGATCATTCAGTTATGTGCATTTGAGCTAGTCACTTCGACTTAGAGCACGCTGGTTGTTTAGCTAGTCTGCAGCATTGTTTAGTGCATTGGGTGTCTCCGTTCAGAGATCTCACCCTTAGCCCCGGGGACTTCGAGTGCCTACTCGGGCAAGGTATTTCCATTGGTATTTTGGAATTAGTTTCATCAGCATTTCTGGCAGGAGGATTGAGCATCTTGGAGGATTGCGCAACACTGAAAGGGATGATGCAGTTCTTTCTGGCAAGATTTCTAGCTTGAGGGTTTACAGTAGGATTTGCTGGGAGATTGAGCAGGGGATCAACCCTTACATATTGGAGGGTTTTGGTAGAGGTTTCAGGCAGATTTCTGGAGGGTTTCATTCAGTGGTGGCGCAGAGCCTTGAGAGACTGTGCAGAACCCCAAGGGGTGATTTTCGGGGGTCGGCCATTCCAAAAAATATTTCTAGGTTTTTTCTGGGTTTCTTGAGCAGAGTCCAATTCCAGAGTTTCAACCTTTTCTGAGGAGGGGAACAGCCCCAAACACCCATTTGATTTTCAGTAGCAGCAGCAGCGTGGCAGTTTTCCAGCAGCTTGGATGCAATTCAAAGAAAAGCCATTCCTTTGCTATTCTGAGTGTATTTCTTCACTTGCCTTGTGCAAGTTGAGGTGCCATCTTCCTGATCACCTCCTATACTCATTTTTCTACTCAGTATAATAAAATGGCTTAGCATTTCTCGCTGCATTTCTTGAATATATGTTTATATTTCATATCCATTATTGTTGTTGCACTACTGTTATTATATCTCTGTGATTTTCTCGACTACTATACCACTCGTACGTTTTTTTGGTTGAGATTTTGCTGCGGTTTAAGGAATACTCCAGGTTAGGGATATTACAACATACTACCCATGGAGCTTTATAACTTAGCTCGATGTAATATTTACAATGAACAACCTACTGAAAAGAAACACCAACATGAAAAAACATAACAACATGACACCCATACCGCTTATTGGAGCTTTATAACATAGCTCATTACAGTATTTACAATGACAAACATACATAAATATGTACATATTCCAAAGCCCATTTTCCTTCACCTACAAATAATAAAGGATACATAGTTCACATATGATTGACCATATCCCATGTGGCTTCATTGGGCCCAAAGTTCTTCCACTGCACTTTAACCTACTCGATTTCTCAGTTCCAGAGCAAGAGCATCTTTCTCTGCAAAATGCACTAAGATTTCACCTAGAATTATCGTTTTGGCTCCAACTACAATATAGACCAATAAATAACATGATCAACGTCCTTTACATATATTTTAAGCAGTGAAACATGGAAAACATCATGGACTTTCATTGCTAGAGATAGTGCAAGTCTGTAATCCATTGGTCCAATCCTCTCAAGGATCTCGAAAGGCCCACAATACTGAGTTGTTAGCTTCGCACATGACCCAGTCCTCAAGGATCTCTTCTTGGGCTTGATGCGCAACTACACATGTTCCCCAACCTAAAATTTCTTGAACACCCCGTGTTGATCTGCACAACTCTTCTGTCTATCCTATGTTACCTTCATATTCTTCTTGATAACCTGCATTTTTTGTTCCATGTCTGCCAACATGTACAACCCTATCAATACCCTATTCACTATATCACTCCAACTAATAAGAGTATTACAACTCCACTCATATAGTGCCTGAAATGGACTCATCCTCAATGACTCCTAATACCCATTGTTGTAAGCAAACTCAACCAGTGGAAGATACTCTTCCCACTTTCATTGTTGATGCATAACATACATTCTCAAAATATCCTCCATTATCTTTTTAACCCTCTCTGCCTATCCAATTGTATGTGGATGATAAGTTGTGTTGAAGGCCAACTCTATACCCAACCCTGCAAATAACTCTTTCTAGAACCAGGAAGTGAACTTGGTATCTTTTCCCGATACAATCTTCTTCATAACACCATGCAATATCACTATATCTTTAATGAAGACATGTTCTACATCACTAGTTGAATACGCAGAATTCACCATAATAAAGTGTGCTACCTTTTTCAACATGTCCACTACAATCTTTATGGAATCATGATGTCTAGGTGTCCTCAGGAAAACTATGATGAAATCCATAAAAATGAAATCTCGTTTCCACTCTGGAATTGGAATCGGTTGTAGTAAACCACTTGGTTGCTTACACTCTGCTTTTATTTGTTGACAATCCAAACATCTAGCCACAAACTATGCCACTTCCTTCTTCATATTCGACCAGTAGTAGAACTTCTTCATCGTTGTCAATGTCTTTTGATATCCTAGATGAGATGAATACAACTTAACATGAAATTCCCTCAAGATAAGCTTCTTTATCTCACTGTTGTCCAACACATAGATCTTATTCCTAAACCTGATCAAACCATCTATTGTAAGATGATAGTCCACATCCTGATCACTTGTATCTTACTGTTGTAGCCTGTACCTGAGCTCCCTATACATGTCATCCTATTGTCTTGCCTAAAAGATCTGATCCTATAAATTTGTCCCACAATAAATCATAATTGTTATATGATTCAACTGCAGTCTTCTGCTAAGAGCATATGAAACCCTATTTTCCCTTCCTTTAATGTATCTGATCTCAAAGTCAAACTCATCGATCGCGGCCCACCACCTAGCTTGCTTGGCATTCAAATTTGGTTAGTCAAATAAATATCTCAATCCACCATGATCACTCATCAAGATGAATCGCCTTCCAAGAAGATGGTGTCTCTACATCTTTCAAGCATGGATGGTCGTTGCTAACTCAAGATCATGTGTCACATAGTTATGCTCGTGCTCATTTAGTTCCCTTGATTCGTAACATACCACCTATCCCTCTTGCATCAAAACTCCACCAAGTCCTCTTTTATAAGCATTTGTACACAATACGAACTCTTTATATGGATCTACAATCTTTAGAACTAGAGCATTTGTCAGCAACTGTTTCAACTTCTCAAAACTTGCTGCACATTCCTCTGTACATTTAAATTTCTTCCCTTTTCATTGTAATAATGTGATAAGATATGCAATTCGTGAGAAGTTCCTAATGAACCTCTTGTAGTAACTTGCTAACCCCATAGATGACCTTATCTCATCCATATTACCAGGATATGTGCATTCCATGATATCCCTTATCTTTTCTAGATCCACTGCTATGCCTTCCTTGGAAACCACATGTCCTAAGTAACATACCTTTATCTTAAAGAAACTACATTTACTGAGCATAGCATACAACTGATGTTCGCTGAGTAATCTCAACATTGTTGCCAAGTGTTCGACATGTTCTTCCTCATTCTTAGAATATATCAATATATCATCAATGAGTACAATAACAAACTTGTCCTGATAAGGATGCAATATATTTTTCATCAGGCACATAAAATTGGCTGGAGCATTAGTCAACCAAAAAGGAACTACAAAAAACTCATAATATCCATACCTGATTGAGAAATAAGTCTTATAGATGTCCTCTTCTTTGATTTGTACATGATGGTATCCTAATCTTAGATCAATCTTCGAGAACATTGTTTCTCCCTTCAATCGATCAAACAAGTCATCAATCCTCAGCAACAAATACATGTTCTTAATCATCACTTTGTTCAATTGACTGTAATCAATACACAACCTGAAGGTGCCATCCTTCTTCTCCATAAACAATATTGGTGCACCCTAAGGAGATACACTTGGCCTAATGTATCCCTTGTTAAGAATTTCCTTCAAATCGAACTTCAATTCTACTAGCTCTAGAGTGCTCATCATGTAAGGTGCCTTAGATGTTGATCTTGCCCTTGGTACCAACTCAATAGAAAATTCCACTTCCTGTGAGGTGGAAAATATGAAATCTTTGTGGGAAATACATCTTGAAACTTTTGTAAAACCAAGAACCTGTTCAATACGTTCACATCCTCAATATACTTACATTGACCACTAGAAATATGCATTTCAAATAACACACACCCTTTCCCGTGACTGCACTTTTCCTGCATAGTTGTAACCATTCTCATTAATGTAGCCTTCTTCTTACCCTGCAATATTTTGTGTTCTCCATTTTCATCCAAGCACCGAATAGCCTTGTCATAACAATCTACTTTGGTCCTATGAAGGTACAACCAATCCATACCCAAAAGATTACTATATAATCCCAATGGAAATACATTGAGATGCATCGATGTAGGCATACCATTCAACTCAAATGCACAAGCTCTTACCCAATGATGAACTCTCTTCTTAGTACCTGCATCCAACTACACTGAGCAAGACTCTGCATGAACTTCTTTATTCAAACTACACTTATCCACCAGGTTAGGGTTAACATAACTATAATTCGATCTAAGGTCAATCAAAATAGGAACAACTTGATTACAAATCTTACCATCCGTCTCGATAATATATGTCTGGCAATGTTTTAAAACTCCGACTCTGACACCGACCCGGGCGAGGGTCGACTCCGACTCCAACTCTGACTCAGTATCGACTCAGCCGGCTCGATTTCAATGACTTGGTCGTTGTAAAAAATACATTAAATATTTATTTATTTTTATAAAAAAACATAAGTGTAAAGATTTTCATTCATGTTTCCAAACGCACATCTTTAGAATATAGATAGAAGACAACATATGATCAAAGTAGGCTCATGAATGTATCCATTATATCAAAATGGCACCCAGTGCACTATCCAGTACATACATGATCATGATATAGAGGTCAAAACAAAAACACATAACCAAGGAGGCTAGAAATGGCCTCTACAACAAAAGTAAATTGTGACCAGTACTACTAGCTACTGCCGGAGGAGACGAGATCATGTGTATCAATCTCTGGATCATCATCAGAGTCAAACAGGGGGCCCCATGGCTCCTCCTCATCACCATCTCCACCTGCAACTATAGAAGTGGTAGCACTAGTAGACTGTGCAGCCGCTGTAAGCTGAGATAGACGAGATATGCGCTTTTGTCGTGGCTCCACAGAAGAAGCGCCTACAACTGGAGGACTTGGGGATGGCCCTGAGGCTGGTACAAGTGGATCAGGATCTGCATTCAATTGAACATTATGTTCGAGTGCTACTTCCACTTGAAAATCCAAATCAAGATCCTCATCATAATCAAACTCTGTTGGATGACTCTCCACTACCCAATCTGATGTTGGATCAATGTCGTCCAACACAATGGGATCTGAATCAGGTCTTTTGTTCAGCAATTGGTTGCATCTGAGCCAAAGGTTGTATTGGACATAGACTAGATAATTTAACCGTTTTGATCTAAATAGTTTCTCTTCTTTTTGTGAATCCTCTCAAAGACAGACCAATTGCGCTCACACGCAATAGCACTGCAAGTTTGACTCAAAATACGAATTGCAAACCTCTGCAATTCAGGACAATGGCTACCAAAAGCCTCTCACCATTGTTCTGCAAAAAACATAGGAGTGTAATGAGTTAGCTCAACAAAATTACAAATTATATCCAACTTTAAAATTATAAACTATTTAACGAAATAATTATTAAGAATTTGAAAATTGAAATCTTTGTTTACTTGGCTCATCTACTTCCCTTGCAATCTTTGCTAGGTTCTTCCCAAAGGTACCTAAGGCACTGTTGAAGGTTGTGGCCTATCGGTGTATCTCCAGCTGATCACACTCCAATGGGATCATGCGATCAATGTAGTCAATCAATCCATCTCTAACCTCCCCCTTCAAATCTCCGGTCGCCTTAGCTTTATAATGATACCATGGATTCAAAAAATACCCAGCTGCATGTGTAGGGTGACAGAGTTTATTGTTCCATCTTTCATCAATGATTGCCCAAATGGGCCCATACTTATCCACTTTATCCTTGTATGCCCTCTTTATTTGCTCCTTTGCTTGATCCATAGCCTCATAAATGAAGCCCATAGCCAATATTTCCACATCCACCAACTGCAACACCTTAACTAGTGGCTCAGCAAGCTTCACAATCTCTGTTTCCTTTCGCCAAAATATTTCTTCATTAACTTTATTTTTCAATTCTTTGCCTTCCAATTTGTGAGATCATTGGCTTTGATTCCATTCTTCACTAGAAAAAATCTTTTGAAAATTTCTATGTTGTGAAAGCATAGAATGTCAAAAAATGAGTAGCAAATCTAGTGATGGTAGGCCTAATAATATCCCTGCCCCCTGTGTGTTTCCTCATCAGGCTCAAAATCCATGAATTATAGTAGATAAATTTTGTTATGCTTTTGGCATGATCTATAGTTTTTTCGACCCAATCTAATTTGCCAATATCCTCAAGCATGAGGTCTATGCAATGTGCAGCACATGGGGTCCAAAATATGCTTCTGTGATTTTCCTCTAATAGTTTACCAGCAAGAACATAGTTAGAGGCATTATCTGTGATGACTTGAACAACATTAGCCACCCCCACCTCCTCAACAACCTCATCCAATAGTTGAAACAACAATTGTCCATCTTTTACCTTATCAGATGCATCAACTGATTTTAGAAACATGGTTCCCTGTGGGCAAAAGATAAGAAATTTTATGATGGTACGGTTTCTTTGATCAGTCCATCCATCTGACATGATGGTACATCCTGTTCTTGCCCATGAGTCCTTGAAATCTTTCAAATACTCATTAATGGAGGTAATTTCTTTTTGCAAACGATACCCCCTTAGCTCATGCATAGTAGGGCCTTTGAAGCCTTTTCCAGCAGCATGTATTGCATCAAACATAGGCTCATAATATGGTGAACGGGAAGCATTGAAGGGGATATCAGCAGTATACCACCATCTAGCTATGTAATCACAAGTAGTCTCCCTCTATTCTTTCTTCCAATGGTCATCTAAAATGCGCTGCAAATGACTTCTACTAGGTTGAAGACCATGTGCATCTGATGGAGAGGAGGGAGTGAAATAACTTTTGATATTCATATCACCATTTTTCATTTTACCCTTTCCCTTTTCTTGAATAGACTCAAAAGAGGGAGGAACATATTGGAAGGGGTTGGATGCATCAGTATAAGGGATAGAGGTAGAACCCTCAAAATCAAAATGGGGGTTGGTAGCCAGCATTTTTTGTATATTTCTCTTCCTCCCAGTTTCAGCCTCTAACTCTTTTTGCCTAGCCTTATCTTCTTTAAACTTCTCAAAGTTGGCTAACAAATCCTTCCTATTCTCCCCAACTTCTAGTGAGGTACATGGAGTAATTTGGCCTCTAATCCCTACCAAGTGTTGTTTTAGCCTATTAATGCCCCCAAGACCTTCCTTAATTTTCCTATGGAAAATTTTGCAATGCATTTGACTTTCAACCATTTCAACATATGCCCAAGCAACATCTTTCACTCTAGGTGCCATTTTTTGACTTGGAAATGAAAGCAAACAATCTGAAAATGAAAACCAAAAAGAAAACATTGATTCAATGTTCATTTCTTTTACAAAAAACACTCTTTATGATTTCTAGATTTGCACATAAAATTTAATAAGAAAAAACATATTTTTACAAGTGAAAAAAAAAATACCTCCAGGCACAAACTGCCTCCTCAAGCTTGCTCCAAGCAACCAACTCCTCAATGCTGCTCCAAATGGCTACTCAATAAGCTCCTCACTCCAGCTACAATGCTTTCACAAGACTCCTCACTGCTGCTCCAAAAAGAAACTCAACAACTCCTCACAAACTCTCACTGAAATTCTCACTCAAATGCATGAGATGGTTGTGAGAGAATGAGAGGGGTTGAGTGGGTTAAATAGGGTTTGGGGGAGGGGAATGGACCCCAAAGACCAAATAGGAAAAATTAAAACTAGTTTGGAGTCCCGATTTTTTTTTTTTTTTTTAATTGTTGTTTCCAATTTCATTGGGTCGTTGTCACTATCTCGGCCAAGCCAGCCGAGTCAATACTGAGTTAGTCGTGTTGTTAGACAACTCGGCTGGCTCGGTATTAACCTGGTCGGCTGAACCGAATCCATGGCTGAGTCATAAATTTAAGGCCTGGCTCGGACAAACTCTGCCGAGTCGGTTCCGAGCTGGCCGTTTTTAAAATATAGATGTCTAGTGGTCCGCCTACCTATTATCCAATGCTGCATAGAATCTGAGGAATTCTCTACCCAACATCCCCAATTGTCCATGCCTCCTAAGCACGGTAGATCTAAGGACTACCACCCCGATTCCGTAGACAATATTTCTTAAGATGCTCCTTACCACATGTCCAAAACTGCAATTGTCTCCTACCATCACCTTTGTTCTGTTGTTCTCGAGGCTGAGGTCCATTAAACTTATTGCAAGGTACAACATTCTCTTTCTCACCTGCATCCTAGGGTCTTCTTCTTTTCGAATGTCATTTACCTTTAGTCTTGCCTTTCCCTTTCCAACCTTTCTAATATTTTGTCTTACGCCTTAATTTCTCATAATAGAGTTTCAACTTTCCAATGACTTCTTTAAGTGACCGAGGCTGATCACTCAATCCAAATGCTAATGTAAATCCACTAAAAAACTCTGAACTTTGGCTTTCTCATCCTTAATAGACAATACATACCTCAAAAATTCCAGGAACTTGGTCGTATACTCCTCATCTGTCATCGATCCCATATTTAGCTCTTAGAGTTCCTTGGCTTTACTATCATAGGACCTTTATGACAAGTAATTCTTCCTAAAATGTCCATTGAATTCATGCTAACTCAACTCCTTTGTCCTAATGTCTCTAACTCGCCTCACATCTTCCCACTAGATGTTTGCTTTCCCTTTCAGGTTGAAGTAATTATGGCCTTCATATTCTATGTGTAATCATGTAACTCAAATAATTCCTCATCCTAAGTAATCATGCCTTTCCATCTTCTAGATTCTTCAAATCTCCATCAAATGTAGGTGGCTTGGCTTTCTTAAACTCATCTGGAAAATATCACTTGCCACTCCTCCTATAAGGATGATAGTGATGATGACCATGATACCTGTCGGAACCCAAACTAGAATAGAGCATGTGTCCATCACCTCTCCTATCTAGCGTATCCAAGAACCTTCCATCTCTAACCGTGTCATCCCTATCTGACCTGTGCCCACCATGAGACCTACTTCCATGTGCTCCATTAGCCCTATCCTACTGTCCATGGCTAATCCTAAGCATTCCCTCTCTCTGCAAATCTGACCAAATCTGAAGGATAACTGCATTGACCTCTGCTTGTTTCTCTTGTGCCCTGGAAAGTCTCTCTTGTGACTGAATGATTTTGTCATTATCTTCTTTACAACTTCCTATTTCTACCTTCAAACATATCAAAGTGTTTTTTATGTCAGGAGAGTATCCATCACCATGCTGCTCATCTGATATATAGGAAGAATCTTGTGAATTGTAATCCACCATCTTGCTAGTCATCTTTGATCTTCATCTTCTTCCTACAATCATACCATCTCAGCTAAACCAAAATATAAACATAATAAACATACCTCAATATAGTTTAGGGGAGGATATCTCTCCTACAATATCAATGAGATTAGCATGATACATG
>APFE030914783.1:25238-55574 GCA_000404065.3 Pinus taeda | reverse complement strand
TTTTTCAGACTCTCTAAAAAGGAAAAACGCCGAGTTTCTCATATACTGGACTCATTAAATTTCGACAGTAAAGGACCTGTTCAATTACAAACAGGAACGAACACTCCTTCTTAGGGTTCACATTTAAACTAAGTTGGACTCACCCGAAGGGTGAGCTTATAATCAAGCATATGTTATCCTCCTCAAGCTTGTAAAAAATAAAGAGGTACTTGCCAGAAATGGTGGGGGAAAGAGAGAAAAGTGAGTCTGTTTGTCATACTTTATAACCACTCTTGAACACGACACTTTCATTCACCTGGGTTGGGAAATCCTTTACCTAATAGTTGATCGAACCATATTGAAAGTCTTCAGCCGGTTTCTGGGTATTAACTTTGGGTCAATCATCACCAAACCATCTGTCGTGTCGTTATGTGTTCAAGAGCTTAGTGCAAATAAGCCATTCATCTGCAAAATGTCTGTCATTCATCTTGACCATCCCTGAGTCAGTCCTTGCAACTAAATTTCTTCAACTTGATCTATGATTTCGTGTCGTAAGCTTGCTTACGACAGATCGCTTTCTATCGACTCCGACTCATTATCTAGAAAGATGATCTAGGAATCGTCAGTACCTTGAGATCTGCATGCCTTAATGGCAGGTTTCTCGCCTTTGACGACAGTTTACATCATTGACTTTCGATCAAAGGATTCCATGGCATGTTCGACATCAACACATCTTATCACATTTCATGGATTGTGCTAAGTACTTTGAGAGCCATTGTCATTATTGGTGGTTTCTCTCACGCTTGTTAACAGTTTACATCATTGACTGGTAATCAAGCGGTTTCTACCATGTTCGACTTCGACACATTCAATCGCATGGATAGAATCGTACTGTTTCGGGACGTAGAAATGAATACCCTGGATCTAGTTTCCACCATCCAGGTTGCGAGGAATTTTGTATTCATTATATTATGGACTATTCATAAACAGATGGCTGTGTCCATACTGTGTCCACATGTGTCTGTACTTATGATGTGTTACGAGATCATTCCTATATCAGAACAGTAGTTAGTCTTCTAGTCAGTTTTAGTCTCTTAGTCAGTTTTTATCTGAGTATGGGAATGCCTACCTCAGCGATGATATGATGTTAGTGGAAAACCTGTGCAATATTTTAAGAAACCAACGTTTCGGACTGGCTAAGTGAGTCCATCATCAGGGCAATGATCACTCATATATATATTTTGCATTGAATGTTTTTACAGGTTCAGACCGGGCTCTCCGCAAGATGATCCTCGAAATGGTAAAGCACTTCACTCTTCCTATATGATAAATGAAAAATCCTCATATACTACAGACTTCGCACTTTAGGGGGCAATCTGTTACACAAAAATATCATCACCTTGATTATTTGCAGTCGGTGTAGGCCCATCATTACCTATACTAGCTTCCTAAGCAAGTCTTAAACCTCAACTCTTGAAAACAAGCTTGAAAAATGAGAGAAAGACATCAAAAAAGCAATGTAACTCTGGTTCCGCACTTTCTCTTACTTTTGCCTGCGAGCCCGCACCTTTTGTTCAAGTTATATGCATACTCATACGCTCTGTATGTAAAGGGGAGGGTGCGCACCCCTGTAAAAGTCAAAAGGCGCAATTTTTATCTTAAAAAACTCATCTTGGGTTGATTCTAGAGTTTTCTAGAAGCTTTTGTTACGTGGATTGTTCGCTCCAAGTGGTTCATGCATCCCATCATAGGATGAACTAATCCCTTGTTGAGAGGAGCTATCCCTTTGAAGGAGGACTCTATCCCTTTGAAGGAGGAGCTGGTAACTGATCTCCATTGCACTATAAATTGAAGCATTGGGTCAGTGGCCAGAGAGGTTAGAAGCTGAACTTTTGAGGGTAAATGCTAGTGAAATCAAGACTTCCTATTTGAGCTTAAGAGGAGAGATCACATACCTTTTTGGCCCCATTAGGGAGTGAGTGAAGCTTGTCAAAGTAGAGGAGACTTCTTGTTGGACCCTGGAAGGAGCTTGTACGGCGTCAAGGCAAAGGTTGTAAGGTTCTTTCCTTTTGAATTAATACAATCAAGCTCATTTTTCTCAACAAGTATCTTATGCTATTTGTTTCATGGACTCCTTGACTTTCATGTTAAATATGTTTTATAATATTGGATATTCAGGTGCTATTTAATCGTTTTCCTTGTTTGTGCTTGCAGGTTTGCGACGAAGGCATCTCCAAACTTGTGTTGGACATAAGGTAGGCCCTTAAACCCATTTGTTTGCCATTATTTATAAAGCGCATTTAGAGAAAGATAGTGTCTGGTTGGTTTGCTTGTCATTAGGTCTTCATTAGATTCTAGGAAGGTCTGTCTTGTCCGCAAGATCGACTAATTCCGCGTGACAGGGATTTTGGTAAACCCTTCGTATTGGAGGAAGTGATGCATGTTCTAGGATTGAAGAAGAATCTTATCTCTGTGGCGATGTTAGAAGACAAGGGACATGATGTTGTTTTTAGTGAGGGAAAGGCTTTCCTGCATAGTAAGACAACTAGAGAAACCTGGAAGATAGGGGTTTGAGTCAAGAACTTTTATCAGTTGCATGTAGATGGCTGCTCAACAATGGCATGCAAGGCAGAAGGAGTGGTGAGCCGGGATGATGGCGAGCTGTGGCACCGGAGATTGGGTCACCTTCACCATGGAGCCTTGAAGATACTACAACATATCTCTACTGGGCTTCCTAAAGGAACTCTTGCGCAGTCAGATCAGTGCAAGGGGTGTATTTTGGGAAAATTTGTGAAAGCCACCTTTCACGAGAAGGATAGTCGCGCCATGACGATCCTTGAGAGAATTCACACAGACGTGTGTGGACCTTTCTTAGTAGCTTCGACAGCAAAGCACAGATACTATGTGATCTTTGTTGATGATTTCTCCCAAAAGTGCTGGATCTTCTTCATGCAAAAGAAGAGCGAGACATACTCAAAGTTCTGTGAGTTCAAAGCACTAGTCGAGAAGGAATCGAGGAAGAAGGTGAAGGTTCTTAGGAGCGACAATGGTGGTGAATTCATCTCTGGTGAGTTCAAGGACTTCTACAATGCAGAAGGGATTCGAAGAGAGCTCGTAGCTCCCCATAACCCACAGCAGAACGGGGTTGCTGAGCGGAAGAATAGAACGATCGTGGGTGTTGCACAGGCGATGTTGCATGATTAGAGCCTACCCCTTCACTTGTGGGCAGAGGCATGCAATACTACGGTATATGTGCAAAACCGTTGTCCTCACAAGATACTTGGCATAAGTACACCCGAGGAGGCTTATTCTGGTAAGAGGCATGATATTTCCCATTTGAGGATTTTTGGTTCTCCTGTTTACATGCATGTGACGAAGGATGTCAGGAAGAAGCTGGAGCCGATCCGAGAGGTTGGGATATTTGTGGGGTACACTTATACGCCCCACAACTATCGTGTGTATTTTCCAGACAGTGGCAAGACTTTTGTGCGACGGGATATAAAATTTCAGGAGGAGAAAGCCATGAAGTGTTCACTTGAGAGGAAGCCACACTTGCATGCAGATGAGGAGTTATTAGTTCCTAAGGATGAGCTTCAGGACGTGGATCAGCCACAAGATGAATTTCATGGAGTGGAAGAGACCACTCATGCACTGCCAACCATTAGAGGGCGAAAGCGCACTACAGAAGCTGAGTGACTAGCTCGAGATGCAGAGAAGGTTGTAGGACCACCTACAATAGAGCGCAGATAGAGACAGTCACTTGATCGGTACACTGGATATATGGCTCTTGTGAGCAAATGTGTCGTGACTGAGCCATCCTCTTTCGAGGAAGCTGTGGAGGATTCCGCATGGGTAGATGCCATGGTGGAAGAGTATGATTCGATTGTGAGAAATAGTGCATGGGAGATTGTCCCAAGACCGGAGGGGAAATCAGTGGTGGGTTCGAGATGGATCTACAAAGTGAAGCAGGCAGCTGACGGGAGTGTGGAGAAGTACAAGGCAATATTTGTTGCCCGAGGCTTCTCACAGATAGAGGGGATCGATTATGAGGAGACCTTTGCACCTGTCGCAAGGTATTCTTCCATACGGATGATTCTTTCTCTCTCAGCACAGATGGGGTGGCACATTCATCAGATGGATGTGAAGACTGCGTTCCTCAATGGAGTCATTGAGGAGGAAGTGTACATAGAGCAGCCCGAAGGTTTCGAGATCTTCAGTAGCAAGTCGCATGTGTGCTGGCTCAAGAGAGCATTGTATGGGTTGAAACAAGCACCTCGTGCTTGGTACAAATGGATAGATAGCTATTTCACTGGACTTGTATTCTCCAAGAGTGAGGCGGATCCTAACCTATACCAGATAGTGGTGGAGGGTAAGCTGCTTATCATTGTACTGTATGTAGATGATTTGATTTTAACGGGAGATGAGCTGTTGATACTTTCATGCAAGGAGGATCTTGCTTGGGAGTTTGAGATGAAGGACTTGGGTCTCCTTCATTATTTCCTGGGATTGGAAATTTGGCAGCGCAGTGATGGACTATTTGTTTCTCAGGGTAAGTATGCCCCGGAGATACTCGAGAAGTTCAACATGCATGGCTGCAAGCCTGTTGATACTCCTCTTCCTGGAGGTTGGAGGAAGGAGGATGCTAATTCAGTGGAGGTAGTGGATGCCAC
Source organism: Pinus taeda (assembly GCA_000404065.3). Taxonomy (NCBI): domain Eukaryota; kingdom Viridiplantae; phylum Streptophyta; class Pinopsida; order Pinales; family Pinaceae; genus Pinus; species Pinus taeda. The sequence continues at coordinate 50,925 of APFE030914783.1, read as the reverse complement.
TGTCTATCGATAGTTGGTGGGGTCGCTTATGTATCTGGTCAATACACGACCCGATATATGCTATGCTGTTAACCAGCTTTCACAAGCTATGGTTAAGACAACCAAGCTCTTCTAGAAGGAAGGCAACCATGTATTGCGTTATCTCATAGGCACATCGAGATATGGATTGTGGTACAGACAGGAGGATGAGGTGAAGCTATGTGGCTTCACGGATGCAGATTGGGCAAGGAGCCCAATGGATAGAAAGAGCACATCTGGAGGGATCTTCAGTATTAGGTCGACAGCAGTTTCTTGGTACAGTAGGAAGCAGAGATCCGTGGCACTCAGTTCAGGAGAGGTCGAGTATATGGCAGCAAGTTTGGCTGCATGCAAGGCTATATGGATGAGGAAGATCCTGGTTAGGTTATTTGGGTCACACTTGGATCCTATAGTGATTTACTGTGATAATCAGAGTTGCATTAAAATCTCGGCTAATCCAGTATTTCATGATAGATCCAAGCACATCGACATTAGGTACCATCATATCAGAGATTGTGTGCAACGGAGAATCATGTTACTTTCATATATTCCCACGGAGGATCGGGATGCTGATATCTTGTCGAAGGCGCTCACCAGGAGCAAATTCGAATACCACAGAGACAGGATAGGGGTTGTAGATAATCCATATCTTCTTGAGAGGGAGTGTTGAAAATGCAACAAGATGATGGAGCTTAGTGAAAAGAAGTCGTCTTCACTAAGTGGTCCCGCAGGCTATTTTTGGAGCAAAGTCTATTTTTAGACATATGGATCATGGTCTATGAGTTGCAGGATGCTATTTGTGGATGATTGGTCATGTTGGTAAAAATAGATGGACCTCTATTTTTAGACATATGGGCGGAGTCTATTTTTAGACTGCCAGGCTAAAAATAGAACAGTCGAATATTATTAGCTCTTAATAATATTTGGACTATAAACATTATCTTATCCTCTTGCAGCAATTCAGTTCGAGCTACGGATGTGGCACATGAAATTGCCAGAAGAAAATACGCTTTTCTTATGGGTTAGTTGAGCTATTGCATGAAGGACTTCAGTTAGAACTTCAGTGATTGAGTTCTGTGGAGTTGAATGAGGAATTGATGGAGTTGTGTTCAATTTGACTTAGTTGAACTAGTTGTAGTTAGTTTAACTGACAAATAGACTAATGATGAGTGGTGTGAATTAATTATTAATTAATTCACTAATTATTAACTCATGAATCAACTGAAGAATACATCAGTTAACTCAGTGCATGGACAGTTCAGTGGAGACAATTGTTAGAGGTGAGTGAAAGGGCAAGATATCTGTCAGTTGTGACTATAGTTGTGCATGAGATTTGCACAATCAATCGATTGAGTATTGCCAATGAGGATTGCGTGGTATAACCAAAGGGAATATGAATTTGGATCACACATTTGGTGTTATTCTCAACAGGTATTGCGCAGTGGAGGCAGGCAAGCAACAGAGGATATTTGAACCTGTGATTGATTCAAATCTGAGCTAGTTTGTGTGTAACAGGTGGAGATAGTACTGAGTACTTGTGAGGAGTATTGTACTATGTATTGTTACATGTTCTCAATCAATATAATATACAGATAGTTGGGGGTTTTCAGCTGCATGCTTTCCTCATGATATACTGTGTTGATATGTGTGATTGATGCTTCAATGTGCGCATGCGATTGTTTCTTAATTTCGCAAAATTGATGATCAATGTAGAGGAGGTTATGTATTATGCATGCATTCCAGAAATAGTGTATAATCAGGATAATCTATGTGAATAAGTGTCATATTATTCAAAATTTCCACACATGAAATACAATTAATGTCAGATTCCCCTCTTCCTAATATTGGAATGTATTGCCTATGAGTTATAAAGAACGAAGAAATAAAGAAACAAATACAAGAATTGGTTGAAAAAAGTTTTATTTGACCTAGTTCATCTCCATGTGGCTCACCCATAATTTTGGTTCCTAAGAAAGACAGGACATGGAGAATGTGTGTCGACTTCAGGGCCTTAAACAAAATAACAATCAAAAATAGGTATCCTCTTCCCAGGATAGATGATTTATTTGATCAACTAAAAAAATGTTGTCTATTTCACTAAGTTATATTTAAGAAGTGGGTATCATCAAATCCACATAGTAAAAAATGACATCTAGAAGATAGCATTCAAAACTAGACAGGGACTATTTGAATGGTTGGTAATGCCTTTTGGTTTGTGTAATGCACCAACAACTTTCATGTGGGTTATGAATTATGTTTTCCGCCCATACATTGATAAATTTGTCATAATTTACTTAGATGATATTCTGATTTTCAGTTCCAATAGAGAAGAACATGTTAAGTAGGTTTTCAAAGTATTGAATAGAGAAAAGTTGTACCTTAAACTTTCCAAATGTGAGTTTGGAAAAACTTCACTAAATTATCTTGGTTACATAGTTGGAGGTGGAAGTTTAAAAATAGATCCAGCTAAAATCAATGTGATTGTTAAGGGGCCAAGACCGTAGAATGTGACTGAAGTTAGAAGTTTTTTAGGTGCAATTCAGTATTGGAGAAAATTTATTGCTCAGTTTTCTTTGATTGCTTCACCGTTACATGCTTTAACATGTTCTAAAGTTCCCTTTCAGTGGGGAGGTAAACAACAAAAAGCTTTTGATACACTTAAGCAAAAAATAGCCACAACACCAATCTTAGCTTTACCAGATATTCAACAGCCATTTGAAATTGAAACAGATGCTAGTGGTTATGCAATGGATGCAGTCTTACTTCAAAAAGGGAAACCAATTTGTTTTTATTCAAAAAAAAATTTAAGGCAGTAATGAATTATCTGACATATGATAAAGAACTATTTTCTTTGGTTGAAAGTGTTAAGAAATGGAAACATTATTTAATGGGTAAGGAGACAATGATTCAGATAGATCATCAGCCGCTTCAGTACTTACAGTCTCAAACTAAGTTGCAACAATCTTGTCATTATAGATGGATGGGATTTCTTCAGCAATTTCACTTAGTAATTAAGTACAAGAAAGGTGTCACAAATAAAGTAGTTGATATGTTATCTAGGCCATATTTGATTGCTTCCATAGTTCTACATAGTAGCTCTTTAAAGCATGAAAGTTATATAGAAAAATATAGAACAGATGTTGATTTCAAAGATATTTATGAATCACTAACTCATGGTGCTTAGGTGGAAGAAATCAATTATCATGTTCATGACAGGTTGTTATATCATATGAGTTATGCATACCACAGACAAAAAGAGCACATGTTGTCCGAGAAGCACATTCTTCTCACATTTCATGACATTTTGGAGTAAGAAAAACAATGGCACAAGTTCAAAAGTATTGTTACTGGCCTTGTATGTATGAAACTGTCGCTAGATACATTAAAGGATGTGTGATGTGTTCAACCAACAAACCAGGAAATCAAAAGATTGGTTAATACATGCCACTTCTAGTTCCTTTGCGACCATGGGAGAGTATTTGCATGGATTTTGTTGGTGGACTTCATATGTCCAAGAGAGGGCATGATTACTTGTATGTTGTGGTCGACAGATTCAGCAAAATGTGTATTCTTGTTCCCTGCAAAAAGCAAGTGACAGCTAAACAGACTGCAAAGATTTTATTCGATTAGGTGTGGGTTCATTTTTGGTTACCTACTTCTATTATTTCTGATCGAGACACTCGTTTTTTAGGAGAATTTTGGTCCACTTTATGGGAAATCATGGACACAAAGCTGAAGAAGAGCACAACTTTTCATCCCCAAACCGACAGAAAAATTGAAGCAGTGAACACGACAATCATACATATTCTTTGAGGGTATTGCAGTAAACATCCTAAATTGTGGGATGAATCTTTATCTTATGTGCAACATGCTTACAATCAATCCTTACATTCATCCACTAATCGACCGCCATTTGAAACATGTTTTGGGTATCTACCAAAGTCACCAATGGAATTCATGTTTTGTGAAGAGGATAAAGTGGGTGAACATGGTGATGAAAACAAAGCAGTTAAGTTCATTGAATGGATAGAACAGTACATCATTTTCAGGTCGATGATCAGGTACGGTTGTATATCAGTAAAGACAGGTTGAAAGGAGAACGTAAGAAACTAAAACCCATCAGGTATGGCCCTTTCAAGATTATGGAAAAGATTGGAAATAATGCTTTTTGATTAAATTTACCTCCTTACATGTGACTTTACTCAATTGTAAATGTGGAAAATATGAAATTGTATGAACCTCTGATGATCATGGATCCCGAGGAAGATACACAGATTCCTACTATTGATGATTTGGCATCTGAGTATATGGATGAATTGTAGGAAGATATCATATTGGATAGGAAGATTCGATCTTCGAGGCTTGGAAATGTTGAGTATCTTCGAGTAGGACTCAAGGGCATGAATCCAAGCAAGGTAAGGTGGATGGAGATCAGAAAAGTGAGGGAACTGTACCCTTACCTGGTACCTGTTTAAAATCAAACTTTTGTGGTCCAAAAGCTTTCAATTAGAGAGGATTGGCCTAGGAGGATCTTGTCAGTCCAGTGTATCAGAGAGTTCAGGTTGTCTTCAACTTCGTCAAATTTGCCAATGTTCTTCAGTTCTTCCAGTGTTGGTTTCATCATTAGTTCTTCATGGTGTAAATGTGGTCAAAATCAATGTCACAATGTGACAATTTGTTGTATATGGTTTATTTAATTAAAGGTAACCACCCTAAATGGGAACCTAACTCATTGTATTAAACCTATGCTAAAAGTCCTATGCAACAAACCTATGGTGAAAACATGTTTAAAAACCTAATGCAAACCTAAACACCTAAACCTAACTCTAAACCCACTCTTGGGCCTTTGTAAAACATTACAAAACAAATGACACAGTTCCTAACCGTAGCACTAAACCACATCGGAACCGAAACACGTGAGTGGTGTCTTGACAACGGTGGAGGTTACAGCTAACCATAGCAGATATGAAACCATAACCTATGACATGTGAGTAAGTAAGCAGGTAAGAGTTATAGTTAACCATCTGCTTGGAAACCGCGCAGGGAATGTTAAACATGTGAACAAGAAATTATTAGTTAACGAGGCAGAGTTTAGTCTAATCGCAGTGGAACCGTCAATGCTAACTGTTAACATGTGAGCAACAACTGGAACAGTCAGGTAACTGTTACAATTCACCACCAATCATTGCTGTAACCGCTAAAGGAATGCATTGTTCACATAGCACTGTCACCGTCAACCAACCGAGATTGTCGGGTAGATAAATCACAGGTGTCAAACAATGGTTAGACCACCTTGTTCACATGCTAGCGGTCAACCTCCTCCGCCCGGTCAATAAGCCGCCAGCAGGTTTATTTTATCATAAAGTTTAAAACTGGGTTTTTGATTGGAGTTTGTTTTAAATATTAATTCGAAGACCATGAAACCTATCTTATGTGTCAGTTCATGACTAGACCAAGACTCACAACAACCCCAAAATGCAACTTATTCATCCCGAATTTAGCTTGAGGAGGTTTGAGTGTTTTTGCAGGCCTTTTTAAAGGCAGTTTACTCATTGAAGGCATTAGAGTGGTTTTGGAGTTTTGGTATGCAGATTCTGGAAGTGAGAGGTTGTTTTGTTTTCAGTGTAATAGGAGCATCGTGAGTCGGAATTGGGAACCATGACAGGTGTTGGAAAGCTGGTTCAAAGATATTCCTTATGGCAGTGATCAGAAATGTCTGTGTGCACATTCCATTTGGTGATTTATCTGTGTAATCGACCTCCTTGGTTTCAATCCTAATAAAGTCGTCGCCCATCTTGAAAGCAAACTCTGAGATGTAGTCCATCAAGGATGAACTCCATATTCAATCTTGTTGTCTAGTATCATTGTGTATTTGTTGTTTTCATTACTGTTTTGCATCTTACTTATGTTTTATCAATTGTCGTCAAGTCTTTCTTCTCAAGCAATTCTCTCGGTTTCCGCGCTTCTAGTTAACATTCAAATCATTAATGGCTAATCAATGCTACATTAGTTTTGACTTATGATCATTTTAGATCAATCAGTGGCCTTATTCTCTCTAAGTAGGATGATTCTTTGGAATGGGCCTGGAATTTCTTAACTAGGAATATCACATCATGTGATGCCTATTCTGACATATCATAAAGATTCCATATACAAAGGGTCAGGTGGTGGCATTCAAAACTTTGGAATTGGCCTGTTGCACCAAAATTAAAGTATTGTATCTAGCTTGCCTTAGAAAGCCACATACAAATTTGGGACCCCCTGTTGAGAAAGGGTTTTCAAGGGCAAAATATATGTGTCCTCTGTTTAAAAGATGAAGAATCAATCAACCATTTATTCTTCAAATCTGATTTTTCCAAGGCCCTTTAGATGCTCATAGGGTTTTAAACTCACAAGCAATTGGCCCAATTTCCCCCCCTGGATCAATGCCTTTTTTGGTGGGATCAAAACAAAGGTAGCTACAAAGCTTTACCCATTTTCATCGCATGGGGTATTTAGAAGTTTGAAACAAATTCATGTTTGATGGTAGGTCTAGATATATCAATGGTATTGTGGGTCATATTGTTGGTTTTATTTCAGATTATTTCAAGCCTTGGAAGCCTTCTAGAAGATGTTACTTTCATTTTCCTCCTAAGTCTCTATAAAAAAATGTTGGCTTCTTTGATGGAGCTTATCAAGATGGGATATGTGGCAGGGGAACCACAATACTCTTTCCATATAATGTATCTTATTATATCTAATTGAATGCAAGCACAAGTACAAATACAAAAGGATAAGTGGTGGTTTCCTGGGCACTCATTCTTTGCAGCCTCATTGAAGATATCCACTGTGCACGTGTTCGGGGACTCTAAGTGTGTGGTTGATTGAATTTCTAGGAAGGGCTAGTTGAGTGTCATTTCGCTAAAATTATGCATGGGTCACATTCAAAACCTTAAAGGTTACTTTCAAAATTTATTCATCCAACATATTTTGAAAGATTCGAAGTAGCAAGCAAGCCTCTTATCCAAAAAATATTTGTAGATGGAGGAGGGCTACATATTTTTTTACGAACATAAAGGCATTCATCTTCTGAGAAAGGCCTTTATTCAGATGCCTATGGATCTGCAATTGGCCCAACTGGATCATTTCCCTTCAATCTCTTATAATGTGTCTCTATACCATACAATTTTGCATTTTCTTCCTATAAGTGATTTGCTAATGTGTAGCCATTCTCGGACTGCTACTTTCCGAGAGTTTTGGTTTTTCCTTAGAATAGTTGTGAATTTATGTATTTCCTCTTGATATTTTGGTGGTGGTACCTGGTTTGTATAGTGCCAGAGTTGTTTTATCTTCCTTTTGGCCTCCTTTGTGGATGTTATGTTTGGATTCCCAAAGGGTTTTGTTTTTAAACATTTTTGTAGCTGTAATCATTTTTCATATTGATCCAGGTGGATATTGGTGGCCACCCGACTATTCCACTTGGACCCCCACCATTGTACCATTATTTCTTTTAGTTTCCCTAATTGTAGAACAATTTAATTATTTTGGCAGTTTTTCGAGCCTTGAACTTCCAAAGCCGTTTTGAGGCCCTAAATGACATTTTTTGGAAAATGGGCAAACAGAAGCCTATAACTCACATTTATAGTCAAAATTTATAGTCCTTAGATGAATATTTCTAATAAGGTATCATGCACGTGAAACAAATATCATATGCCAAACTTACTACCCGAAGAAGTGGATGTACCAATTTATCCCAACAAGGCCCACCATTTCAGTGCTTCATCTCTTAGGGTTAGGTTTTTGGATGTTTAGGGTTTTCCATTGTTTCTTAATAATAAGTCTCATTGCCTACTAGGAGTGATGTATAGGTGTAATGTAAGAAAGTTTGTAAACATTTTTACATGTTGGCTTAATATGTTGAATTTATATTTTGTAAAAAGTAAAAAGTAAAAAGTAATAAAAATAATAAACTACAATCTGTTACATTGTAATTTTGTTGTTATTAATAAGATTACTAATAATTTTTCTAGATAAAAGAAAACCACATATAACTTTAAAATATATAACTTATAAGTAGCAACAATAAGTGAAGATCTATTTTACCTTATAGAATAAACTACTGATTTTGTAACCATATTTAAAATTAATTAATAAGCACATAAAAAATTTAATACTTACAATATATTAATATGTTTAACCATGGATATTTACATTCACTTTGCCATAGATATTATTAACTTGCAAACAGGATTTGTTACGATACCATGGGCCAATATCATGACTCATCAATACAACATACCCAAAAACCATCTTTCATTTCATGAGCAGAATATTTTATTTGACTTTAATTTTATAATATTTTTTTTTATTAAATCTAAAAGAAAAACTTTTGAGATATATCTACACCTCTATCATATTAAAATAAATAGGATATAAATAGTAAATATAGATTAAGATCCATTTTACCATAAAAATTAAAATAATGTTTTTGTAGACATATTTAAATTTCATTAATAAGCACATAAAAACTTAATTCTTACAATATACAAATATTTTTAACCATAGATATTCACCCCAACTTTACCATGGATATTCACCCCAAAAACCATCTCTTGTTTCACAATCAAAATAATACCTACAATATAACAAGATTTTTAAGCATGGATACTAACCCCACTTTACTATGGATATTATTAGCCATACCATACCATGGGCCAAAATGATACCTCTCATTTCACAATCAAAATATTTTATAAATATATTTTTTTTAAATTTAATTTTATTACATTTTTTTGGCCGAGAGACACTCTCCATCCTAATATTGAAGAGGTTATAATGTTTATTATATTATGTTATTTAAACATTTTGATCTAGTCAAATTACATAAAATTAAAATTGTTAATTAAATCATTTTGACTTAGTGAAACTACATAAAAATAAAAATTAAAAGAAAAAAATAAAATTAATAATTAAACTAGCCTAGATCCATCTTAACTCTGAATCGATCAAGCTTGGAGATGAATCAAATATCTCGAGGTGCAAACGTTTGTTTAAGTTTTGCACTCAGAAAAGAGGTTTGCACCTCGAGAGATTTGATCCCTCTTGGTGCTTGATAGATCCAGAGTTAATATGGATCCAGGCTAGTTGTAACATAGTTCAGAGGCATGTAGCCGCCACATGTCTTCTCATAGATAACCTATCATCGCCCGAGTTAGTTGATTTCCATTCTTTATGTAAGCATATTTCAGTTCTTTGATATTAATGAAATGAATATTTATTTATGCTGCATCTCTGTGTTTACATTTATAATTGTATTATGTTCCATTCCTGCATAAGTCTGAAAGAGTGTTATCAGAGTGGTCGTCTCTTTCTTTGTTTTTATTTGCATGTCCCCAACGAGGTCGGGGTATAAGGAGTTAGGGCACAAACTAGTTGAACCTTTGTAAGACTGACCTCACAAATCCTGACGACCTCCCATGGTGGAAGAAAATAAATACAAGGGAGCAGGAGATCCTTTCAAAATGTTGCTCGAAGAATCCCTCGAACAACAAAGGAACGTGATGATGGAAAACTTTTCCCAAATCCTTTGACGAATGCCCACAAGCAATAGATATAGACACCATAGACAGATGGTTAAATATGCTGGAAGGATATTTTTTCAATTCATGATTTTTCCAATAGGGAAAAGATTACTTTTTTCACTTCTCGAAGTCACCCCCCATGTCTAGGACTGGTGGGAAACCTACTGTGAATAGAGGGACAAGAGAGAACCTTCATTTTTTTAAGCCGCACCCACTTGCAATTATTTCCGAGACGCCATCAAGGAACAATATTACCCCATGGGGAGCTATGAAGATAACTACATACAATGGGTTACATTGTAGCAACGATGAGATCAAGATGTGCATGAGTTGACAAATACTTTCCATACCCTAAACACAAAGTTAGGTATCAAATATTCTAAGAAACCTCTGGTGCTTAAGTAATTTAGTTGTCTTCACAAATACATTCAGGAGGAAATGGAGTTCCTAGACATCTCCTCACTTGGTGCAACATATTGATACGCTGGAAAGATTGAGAAGAAATTCAAGCAAGAGAAGTGAGACTTTGGATATTGGAACTCAAAATAGAGCAAATGTGCCCCCAAGCCATAGAGGAAAGCGTAGAGTTAGGTCGTGACCCCCTAGGACAACTTCTTGAAGCTGCAAGTCAAGAATAATGGGAAGGTGAAGAAATACACTGACAAGTATTGTGAGTTCCATATAACTCCCACTCACAACACAAACGAATGTCATGTGAAGCAGGTGTCGGTGGTCGAGCTAAAAGACTCAAAGACATATGCATTCTTTGATTTTGATTTGGAACCCAACAAGGGAAAGCAGATCATTGACGCTGAACCCACTGCGATGGTAGCCACCACCAAACTCTAAAAGGTGAAACTTGAAGATCCATAGGAGGGGGATCGCCTCTTCCACTCGCGGATGTGGGTAAATGGTTCGTCGGTGCAGTTCATAGTTGACAATAGGAGCGAGAAGAACCTGATATTAGTTGAGGTCATTAAGAGATTGAATTTGACAATAACACTACACCCATAACCATACACCATCAAGTGGCTCCACCAAGGCGACATATCCATGTCATCCAGTAGTGTCGCGTGCCTTATAGAATCAAGCCCTTTACAGATGAGGTATTATGCAATGTATCCCCTCTTGAAGTCTATGATGTTTTATTAAGTCAGCCATACCTATGGAAGCATCATGATGTATATGAATCTAGACCTCATTATGTTATTATTACTTTGGGTTAGAAATTCTACAAGATACCAAATGTAGTGCCACCTACTACGTTTTCTTTTATCTCTACTAAACAATGTAGTAAGATCACTTCCTATATTGGGAAATTTGTTTTCCTTATGATTCCCCCTCAAAGCAAGGAATATTCTGGCCACATCCACAACCTTCAGAAAGGGCTCCTTTGCACAGTCAAGCACTCCATCGATCTAACCTCGTGTGCACCGCTACCCAATTGACCAATCTATCGACGTTATGTTATGGAGAATGAAGAAATCAAGAGGCAAATTCAAGAGTTGTTGTAGAAAGGGCACATCAGGCCAAGTTCATCACCCTATGGAACCCCGATCATGTTAGTACAAAAGAAGGAAGGAACCTAGAGGCTTTGTATTAACTATTGGGCGTTGAATAAGATCACTATTCGGAATAGGAATCCAATCCCACGGATTGATGGCCTTTTGGACCAGCTCAAGGGGGCCAAATATTTTAGCAAGATTCAGTTGAAGTTCGATTATAACCAGGTACCAATTGAACCCTCCGATGTGTGGAAGACTACCTTCAAATCTAAGGAGGGCCTTTTCGAATGGTTGGTCATGCATTTTAGGTTGATGAATGCCCCCACAACCTTCACGTCGCTGATGGATGACACTTTACAGCACTTCACCAACTTGTTCATGGTAGTGTATCTAGACGACATCCTGATCTTCAGCGAGAGTTGGGAAGGGCACATACACCATATTCAACATGTCGTCCAAACCCCGTGAAACATAAATTATGTGCCAATTTGGAGAAATGCATTTTTGGTATGACCCGAGTTCGATATCACGAGTACATAATTGATGAGCATGGTGTACATGTGGACCCAACCAAGAGACAAGTTATTTGGGATTGGCTAGCCCCAACCACTCTAATAGAGCTTCAAAACTTTCTGGGTCTTGCTAATTTCTATTGCATGTTTATGTTGGGATTCTCTCATATCACTTGGCCTTTGAGTCAAGTCACCAAGAGTGGTGTGAAAGAAAATATCTTTTGGTATGAATCCCAACAGAAGGCGTTTGTTGAGTTGAAGCATCCCCTCTGCTCTACACCAGTGCTCGCATTACAAGACATGTATCAACCATTTGAAATTGAGACATATGCCTCTGACTATGTTGTTGGTATAGTTCTTACCTAGCAGGGGCATCCAATGGCATATCACAGTGAGACACTTTCAGATACAGACTGGAAGTATTCCACCTATGACAAAGATATGTATTCCATTGTGCAGGCCTACTGACAATGGAAACATTACATTATGGGGAAGGAAACAATCATCCACATAGACCATTGACCCATGTAGTTCATACAGACACAAGGAAAGTTGTAGAAAAATCGCCATAAAAAATGGTCCACATATCTACAACAGTGCCATTTGAACATTAAGTACAAGAAGGGCAACACCAATAATGTTCTAAACAGCCTCAGTTGACTATCGATTATGGTGCTAACTATTGTGCTCGACTCTTGTGGGCATGAGCATTCTGAATGGTCACATCTTTACAAGAGTGATCTAGAATTCAACACCACATACTAAATACTCCTAGAAGGTAAGCAAGTTCCAGACTTTCACCTCCAAGACACACTGTTGTGCCACCTAGGACACCTTTGTGTTCCTTCAAGTGAGTGTGCCAAGATGATTTTGGAGGTGCAGTACAGTTGGGTTGTTGAAAATTTTGGCATAGAAAAGAAAACGACAATGATACATAAGTATTTTTATTAACCGCACCTTCGAAATGATGTTGGGAAATACATCAGATCATACACTGCCTATGCCATTTCCAAATCTACAATCAAGAAGCAAGCCATGCATACTGCATTGTCTACTCCTAGCTGACCTTGGGAATCCATCTCCATGGATTACATGTTGGGCCTTCCTTCTACCAAGCATGGCAACGACTATGTTTTCGTGGTCGTCGACAAATTATCTAAGATGGTCGTTCTAGCGGCGTGCAAGAAGAGTATTACAATGTAAGACACTGCCAAACTATTCTTTTAACGAGTATGGGTACACTTTGGATCCCACAATTCATTATCTCAGATCGAGACAACAAGTTCCTAAGTACATTCTGGTCAAGCCTCTGGTCGTTGTTGGATACCAAGCTCACTAAGTCCATGACCTTCCACCCCCAAATCGATTGGCAAAAAGAGGTTGTCAACAGGATGATCGTGCACATACTGTGTATGTACAACTCGAAGCATCCACACACATGGGATGAAAGCCTTCCCTATGTCCAACACAACTACGACAAAGCTCTCCACAACTCAATTGGCCACAACCCCTTTCAGGTGGGATTGGGCTTCCAACCACTATGTCTCATTGACGTTTCCATACCACTTTCAGATACTCAGGTAAATTAAGCTCATGTCTAGTCTGAAGTTGACAGAGCTACTAGCTTCATTGAATGCATTCAACACATCTTCCAATAGGTCCTTGACATATTGGACATAACAAATGCTAAGTACAAACAACATCATGATCAACATCGAGTGCTACACAATTTCCAAGTGGGCAACAAAGTTTGATTACATTTGTAGGAGTGCCTCACTAGGGCCCATTACAAGCTTCACTCACTTGGATATGGGCCTTACACCATCACTAAGGCTGTCAGAGACAATGCTTTCTAGCTCAACTTTTCCCTATTCCTTTGCCTGCACCTAGTGTTCAATGTGGACTACTTTCAGCCATACTTTCCACCATTAGTGGAAACATGAGACATTGCAGAACAACTCACACTAACAGAGCGAAACCCAAACTACATGGAATAGGCCACAACTGATCAGATCATGGACATGCAAATCAAGAACACTCGCCAGTAGAAGATCCAATTGTACCAGATTGTCAAAGCTGGTCAACTCCTGCACCAAGGCAAGTGACTTACTAGGGACCAAGTTCAGCATAAGTTTTCCCATCTCATTGAGGCACTAAACACAATGGGGAGCATTGCTTCCTAAAGGGGTAGGATTGATCTAGGTGGATATTGGTGGTTACCCGCATATTCCACTTGGACCCCCACCACTGTACCATTGTTTCTTTCAATTTTTGTAATTGTAGCACAATTTACTATTTTTTATTATTTTTTGGGTCCTAAACTTCGAGAGCCATTTTGAAACCCTAAATGACGTTTTTTTGGAAAAGGAACAAATATAGATTTTTCATTGACATTTGCAGTTGAATGTTGTAGTTCTCGGATAAATCTTTCTAAAGAGGTATCATGCGTGTCAAACATAGATAGAATGTCAAAGTTACGACCCCGAGAAGTTGATGTACCAATTTACCCTAAGGGGACCCATAGTTTTTTACGCTTCATCTCTTAGAGTTACTTTTTTGGATGTTTAGGGTTTTTCATTGTTTCTTAATAATAAATAGGCCTTCGAACCTACACAGTTGAGAGACATGCACCCACCACATCTTTTATCAAAGATAAGTTACCATCACCCGAGCTAGTTTATTTCCATTCTATATGTAAGCATCTTAGATATTAATGAAATGAAAATTTGTTTCTGTTGCATCTCTGTGTTTATGTTCATATATGTATTATGTTTCGTTTATATGGTCTCTCTTCTAGAAAAAAACTATTCTCCAATTAATTGTTGTATCATAGATTTGGTAGTGTATGTGGCTAATTGGGACACTTTTTTTAACTCTATTCTGCTAGTGACCTTCTTTTCCTACAAAGGCACTCATTTGACTTAACAATCACCAATAGTGACCTTTTCTCCTACGAAGACACTCATTTGACTTAACAATCACCAATAACGACATCTATTTGGAACAAGTTTCTTATATCTCGTGCTAAATAAGAGAAATAAGTTTAGTAAAAATCATTATTATTTGGCATAATTTAGCCTATAGACAAAATGACCTTTTTCACGGTGGTTAATTTTAACTTAAATCCCAAAGATTTTTAAAAACTTGAGTTTAAGTTATTTAATATGTAGAATTATAGTTTCGGGGTTTTTTGAGTTTTTGAATCCATATATAAATTCAAAATTGTATTTTAAGTAACAAAAAAATCACATTCTTATTTATAAATTAAACGAGCCTTCTAATATACATTATTAAATATATTTCGATATATACTCTTTTAAATTCATTAATATCTTAGCATCTAATGGAATATTGGGAAGTACATGTCTTTTGAGATTGATGTAAACAATTGTGTGTTGGTTTGTATCAATATTTCACATTGAAAGCCGACGACGACTGGTGATCTGGTGTCACCTTCAATTTGGACCACCAGTAAACTTTCTCAACCGTGTCTAGCCACAAAATGTTGTCGTGAGATTATGCAGCAGGTCAGAAATTGCGTACCCCAGACCTGAAAAGTGGTTGGCAGCTTTCCACGCATGTTTCATGATACTAATTTACGCCAGCTTTGAAACATCAAGACAGTTGTTCTTTCCGTGGAGCAGAGACCAAGTAAACCCTGATGCAACAGACCACATATTTTAATCAAAACCGGAGACAATTCCATGAATTTCGCACTTGGTAGAGTTTGATGCATTTCAATTTTAAGAGTCCCATACGCTGTTTCAGCCAGCAATGTAGCGAGAGGAGGAAGTAAGATTTTTTGGGTGGTTCTAGGGGCAAGTGATGGGATAGATAGTTTTAATATTCTGTCATGTTTTGTTTCACAAGGATCCCTTAACGATTATGGGATAATAATTTGGCAGCAAATGGATTTTTTCAAATTTTAAATTTGATAGTAAAAATTGGAAGTATGGTTAAATTTTTAATTTATTAAAAGGTGTATTTTTCTACTTTTAAATATATTTATATTATCAAAAACTTAATCAAAATCTTAAATGGATTTGGATGGAGCTCAGTGGTAAACTTAATACCAATATTTACATTATCAAAAATTTCATCATCATTTTAGATGGAGCCAGAGATAGCTCAGTGGTAAGCTCAATACAAATATTTTCAAGTAGTGAGCAAATAACTATGCCCATCATACTAATTCAAATAGCTATTATCATGTACTCTACTTTGAAATATTAATTTTTTTTTTTCCTTCTTCTTCTGTATTTAAGTTTTTGTGATCCATGATGAATTAAACAGTTTTTCAATAGAAATCATATGAGATAATTTTTTTAATAAATCTTTTTAATAAAAAGAATTATTGTTAAATTAATATTGAGTATAGTTATTGATAATAAAATAGAGTAATGGGCCTGGAGTATGCCTTAAAATTGTTTTGGTTTGGCTGAAAAAAATTAACGACCCATTTGGTTTGGCTAAAAAAAATTAACGACCCAAGACTCAAAAGCATCAGACAGACATTTGTAGTCTTCACTGCTGATTTGACAACTAAATTATAATAAATTTTCCCAACTATAAAAAAATAAATTAATTCATTACATTTATTTAAATAAAATCATTTTATTTCTTAAAATAATTAACCCATAATTAATTAACAAGCTTTCACCCTTAACCCTTCACCTTTAATTTGATTCCCTTCCTATAACATTACTCTAAGCTCATAGGAACAATGGGGAAATTGCAGGAAAAAAAAAGACCCACTCACTGATCGAATAAAGTATGAACTCCTGCACAGAAACCTTGTAGATGTCTCCCCACCAAAAATGATGCCTACATGGGACAATGGAAGAACAGAAGAAGCCTACATTGCAAAAATGATAGATCGGTTTATTGTCCATGTAAGCATAATTGATAAAATGTACATGCCTTTCTCGTCCATTGAGAATGTATACATATCTGACCATAGGCCGATTTCCCTCAGCTGGAGGGAAAAGGGGTATAGAAACGGCTACCCTTTTAAATTCAACAGATTATGCTTAGAGGATCCAGACTTCAATGAACTTACTATAAAAACATGGAAGGACTTATCTGCAAATTATGCAGCCCCCCCTTTTATGACTTTTAGAGACAAGCTATCCACTATAAAGAATGTGGTCAAAAAATGGCAATACAAAAAGAAACAGGTGGACAGACTGGTCTTGCAAGAAATACAAAAGGAACTGGACAGTATTTCCAAGGACTCGGATGCCAACTCACTTCCTTTTAGCATGAGATGTCGCCGAAATGAGCTAGAAATAAAAAAACAAAAATTACCGAAGCAGGAAGAAGTCTCATGGAGACTAAAGGGCAGGGCAATCTGGCTCAAAGACGGTGACAGAAACACTAAACTTTTCCATAAGTATGCAAATGCCAGGTGCGAGAGGAACACCATATGGAAAATAAGTGATGGTCAGGGAGGCTTTCTCTTCTCACAACAAGAAATTTTAAAGGAAGCTGTGAGACATTTTCAAAATCAATATAAAAGAAGGGATAACTGCAGTTTTCAAGATATCTTATGGGGTATAGACCTGGTCCCTCAAATGTTCGATGATGATGCAAATGACTGCCTGTTCCAACCCATAACGGAGGAAGAGCTTCTAAGAGTTATGAAGGCCTTTAAGAAGGACAAATGCCCTAGCTCGGACGGATGGACAATAGAATTCTTTTTACACTTCTTCGATATCATCAAGCTAGATTTGTTGAGGATGGTAGAGGCAGCAAGAATCTCCGGTAGCATTCATCAATTTACATCTTCCACGCAGATAGCTCTTATCCCAAAGAAACTGGAAGCCGACTCCTTTAAAGACTTCAGGCCGATCTCATTATGCAATATATCCTTCAAAATCATCACAAAGATTATTGCTGAAAGGATGAAGGTGACTTTAGGCAGCTCGTTAACAAAGGATCAGCATGCTTTTTTAAAGGGGAGGAATATTTTGGATGCAGTTGCTAACACTCAAGAATGCCTGTTTATCATGCTCTCAAATAAATCTGAAGCTGCCATTTTGAAAATTGATTTACAAAAAGCTTTTGATTGTTTAGATTGGGGGTTCATTAGATGCTTATTAGCTAAGATCGGCCTAAAATCAAACGTCATAAACTGGCTCATGGCATGTGTAGAGAACGTGAACTATGCTATAATTATAAATGGAATTCCTTCTCCTTTTTTCCCAGCAGAGAGGGCGCTGCGTCAAGGCAGCCCTCTCTCTCCTCTGTTGTTCATTCTAGCAATGAATTCTCTAAGCCTTCATGTTAACAAGGCAGTCTCCGAAAACAGGTGCAGGCCAGTGAAGATTTGCCACAACAACTACATCTCGCACAATTTATTTGTCGACGATGTTCTCATTTTTGCAATGTTGTGCAGGATCTCATGGATATGTCTCAATGACATCCTAATTAGATTCCAGAATGCTACGGGTTTACAAATTAACAAATCTAAATCCATTCTCTACCATAATGATGTCAATATGGAAACAGTGGAATGGAATGTTCTTGTTTGGGATAGAGGCGAGGTCTATTAAGGATGGTTTAAAATATTTGGATTTTCAGCTAAAGGTAAAGGGCTACTCAAAAGAAGATTGGCAATGGTTAATTGAAAGGTACTATAAAAAGATTTATGCCTGGGAATATAAGTGCCTATCCATGGCAGGAAGAATTGTTCTATCTCAAGCAGTTCTAACTCAACTTGTTGTATATTGGGCACACATTTTCTTTCTTCCTACAAGTATTATATAGAAAATGAACAAGATAACCGCAAATTTTATTTCGGGCGGCAAGTCAGAACAATGAAAATATCATCTTGCAAAATGGATAAAATCTCTTTGCCAAAGAATTCAGGAGGATGGGGTCTATTGGATTTGAGGGTTTTCGGAAAAGCACTTCTATGCAAATCACTGTGGAGAGGCATTTTCGGGGAAGGGCCATGGAGCATTACTATAAAAAAGAAATATATGAAAGGCAAGGGCATGGAATACTGGTACAGACTAGGTAGGATTGGAGCCAAGCACGGGTCAGCCATATGGCTCAGTTTTCATAAAATAGAGCAATAATTCCTAAAGAATCTAAAATGGCGCTTACAATCTGGCAGTAGAATCCTCATTGGGATAGATCCCATCATGTGCAGGAAAGAGAGCATCTCCATCCCCAAAAGACTTCTATCTTTCCTCCATAGCAAAGGTCTCTTTACGTGGGATAAGCTTATAGCGGGATGACATGGACCACTTCCAACATGGAAAGAAGCCTACGACCTAGGAATATCAGATCCCATGGCAAGGCAATGGAACGTTGTTAAGAATATCTTGAGATGCTGCAGTTTTCATCGGTCCAAACAACATGATTATCTAACCTAGAAGGCACAAACAACAATCAGACAAGTCTGTGTAAAGGATATCTATTCAGATATGATTGGTTTCAAGACCATACATTCCAATCCTAAATTCCCATCAACATTTTGGAAATCTGGATGCCCTCCCAAACTAATTTACTTCTCGTGGCTGGTGCTCCACAATAAAAATATTTCTTGGGAGAATCTAAAGGAAAGGAATTGGCATGGGCCGAGTAGAGGTTTAATGTGCGAATCAGAAGAGGAATCAAATTTACATATGTTCTTCCAATGTCAATCTACTCAGAAAATATGGCATGAATTGGCAGTTTTATATGCCTTTCCTCTTGTTTTACATGCTTCAACTCATACAACTTTTGAATGGTGGAATGGGCAGAGAGATTCATGGAGATCTATCATTATTATCGTCCTATGGTGTGCATGGAGATGGAGGAACATGAGAATTTTCAAAGAAGTAAAAGAGCCTCTCATGGATATTTTACAACACATCATATCCTTCTATGACGCTGTCCTGAAAAAGAAACCCAAAGCAAAAGCTGGCAACAAAATCTCGCAAAAAGATGATCGCTCTAGAACCCCAAGGGCGTTTTTTGATGGCGCTGCTCAGCAAACTTCCTGTGGCTGTGGGTTACACATTATAATGAACGAGAATCTTCAATACTTCATTTCATGGCATGCAGGAAAGGGCACCAATAGTACTGTAGAGGCGTGCGCCCTTGCGGGTCTCCTGGATTTCTATATTTTTTTTGACATACAGTGCATTTCTATTTTCGGAGACTCCAAGATCATGGTAGATTATGTTAATGGAAAATGCATTATCAGGATCCCTCACCTCACAGGATGGATGGATAGGATTATGTTTTATTGGGGATTTATGAGAGACAGCGCCATACAACATATTTCAGGGCTCAGAATCAGCAAGCGGACTGCCTGTCAAAGGATGCACCTCTTCTTCCAACAGGATCCTGGTCCATGAAGGTAACTTTTGGCGAGGAATCCTATGTCACACAGGATTTCTCTCTCCCCGGTTTTTAATCTCCATTCATTTTCCCCACGTCTGCTATCTTGCCCACTCTCTTTTTTCATCTCGACATATGTTATGGTATATGATATGTTTTTGAACAATCTCTGTTTTACATCTCAGAATCTGAATACACTCTAAGACCAATTTGGAACTCAGCTGTACATCTGCCTACTCTTCATTAGAGGATTTAGCTCATCTTCTAGTTTTTGTTCCTTATGTTTTTTAAACTCTCCAATTTCATATGCTTAACAATGTACTATCTTGATCCTTATATAGTCTCAATATAATACAATTATGCTTTTTCTTCCTGTAAAAAAAAAAAACACTCTTTTAATTATTAATAAAGAAAACTAACTTTAACTTGATTATAGTTAAATACCTGTAGTATCCATAAAAAAAATTATTTAACTGCCTCTTTATCCATCACAGCAATTAAATCAAAATCAAAATTAAAATTCTAGTTTAAAAAGAAATCAAAATCAACCTTTCCGAATCTCTTAATACTGTATGGCCCGATTCTTAACAACCCTCTTGCTTTGGCTTATAGTTTATTAGGATTATGATGTTGCCATGCGCCAATGAGAATCATGAACTCCAGATTGATACTGCTCTTGGAAGCTAAGGGAGCTCAGAGATAAATAAAAAGGGTTATTGATGTCAATAACCAACATACCTGGTTATTCTGCTGCTCACCTCCAGCCACTCCCCAACTCATTTTTTCCTGCAGAAATTCCCCATAGCCATGGCTCTTCAGAGCGTGAAAGCCCTGGCTTTGCTTCTGCTGTTATTCTCATTACACAAATCCACAAGTAGTTCTCCATTATATGCAAGTTCCAGATGGATAGTGGATGAAAATGGCTGCAGAGTAAAGCTTGCCTGTGTTAATTGGGCTTCACATGTCGACATAATGGTGGCAGAAGGCCTGGACAAAAAGCCAGTCGACGATATAACCGCAAATATCCGAGCAATGGGTTTCAACTGTGTTCGCTTGACTTGGTCCCTTTTCATGTTCACAGATTCTTCCCTTGGAGCCATGACAATGAGGAAATCCTTGAGAAAACTGAACCTCTCGGATGCCGAGGTAGGGGTTGCTACAAATAACCCGGATCTTCTTGATTTGCCTGTCATTGAAGTATATAAAAGAGTTGTTTCGAGCTTAGGCGCCAGTGGGGTTATGGCTATCCTCGATAATCATATCAGCAGGCCAGGCTGGTGCTGCAGCAATTCAGATGGCAATGGGTTCTTTGGAGATAGGGATTTCAATCCAGATACCTGGATCAAAGGCCTAATTTCAGTAGCTACAATGTTTAATGGAACTGACCATGTTGTGGGGATGAGCCTGAGAAACGAATTGAGAGGTCCAAAGCAAAACCAGAACGATTGGTACACATTCATGCAGAAAGGGGCCGAGGCAGTACACAGAACAAACCCGAAAGTGCTCGTTATACTCTCAGGCCTAAGCTTCGATACGAATCTCGTGTTCTTATCTCAGAAACCAGTGAACTTGACCTTCAAGGAAAAAATAGTATTTGAAATGCACTGGTACGCGTTCTCAGATGGCCGGGCCTGGGCCAATGGAAACCCTAACCAGATCTGTGGCTCCGTGACCTCGAGCATAATGAGTAGGGGTGGTTTTCTCATCACCCCCAACAAGACCTACACTGCTCCTCTGTTTTTTAGTGAATTTGGAATAGATCAGAGGGGCACCAATGTCAATGATAATAGGTATATAAATTGCTTTCTGGCCTTTGCTGCTGAGAATGATCTGGACTGGGCTTATTGGGCCCTGCAGGGCAGTTATTATATCAGATCAGGAATACCGGCGCTTGATGAGACATATGGAATCCTTAATGGGGACTGGAGTCAGCCTAGAAACTCAAGCTTTCTGGCCAGATTGAGCTTTATACAACAGCCATTTCAAGGTATGCTCCATGGTCATTTCCATCCCTTTAGGATATGTAAGGCTTTAAAAATGAATGAAAGTGTATATTTTATTTTCTCTTAGTTCCATTGGCTTCGTCTTATACAGTCTACATTAGAGATTATAAATACTAAAATTTTAGAGGTGGGAGTTGGAGATGGGTTTGCTTTCATATTGTTTAATTTTTTATACTAAAGCCTCCGGAAATTTGAACACTAATAAAACTACATTGCAAATACTAGGTGCAAATAGATTCTAAAAACCAAAACTCTTATACATATTCAAATTACAAAACACATATACTACTAAATTTGATTTGCTTTATCAACACTCCACTTTTCTAGGAGGCTGAGACTTTTTCTGCCATGTAATTGATTAGTGTATTTTAAACCTTCTCCATGCAAACCCAGACTTTTTTAATTTTTAAATCTTTATGATTTAGTGTATATTTTTGAAGTTACCTTCTGTTTTCTCCCACGTGGTTCATCGACTGTATTTTAAATCATTCTGTTGCAGACTTTTTCAGTTCTTTTCTTCAAAGACAAATGGTTGAGTGTATTTTAAGCTACTCCCTAAAATTTTGAAACACTTTCAAACTCTTGGGAAAAACAATTTTGAGTTGAAATTATATTCTGTGGTCAAATTCAATTTTTCAAATCTTTATGATTTAGAGTATATTTTTGAAGCTACCATTTGTTTTCTCCCACGTGGTTCATCGACTGTATTTTAAATCATTCTGTTGCAGACTTTTTCGGTTCTTTTCTTCAAAGACAAATGGTTGAGTGTATTTTAAGCTACTCCCTAAAATTTTGAAACACTTTCAAACTCTTGGGAAAAACAATTTTGAGTTGAAATTATATTCTGTGGTCAAATTCAATTTTTCAAATCTTTATGATTTAGTGTATATTTTTGAAGCTACCTTCTGTTTTCTCCCACGTGGTTCATCGACTGTATTTTAAATCATTCTGTTGCAGACTTTTTCAGTTCTTTTCTTCAAAGACAAATGGTTGAGTGTATTTTAAGCTACTCCCTAAAATTTTGAAACACTTTCAAAGGCTTGGGAAAAACAATTTTGAGTTGAAATTATATTCTGTGGTCAAATTCAATTTTTCAAATCTTTATGATTTAGTGTATATTTTTGAAGATACTTTCTGTTTTCTCCCACGTGGTTCATCTACTGTATTTAAAATCATTCTGTTGCAGACTTTTTCAGTTCTTGTCTTCAAAGACAAATGGTTGAGTGTATTTGAAGCTACTCCCTAAAATTTTGAAACACTTTCAAACTCTTGGGAAAAACAATTTTGAGTTGAAATTATATTCTGTGGTCAAATTCAAATTTTCAAATCTTTATGATTTAGTGTATATTTTTGAAGCTACCTTCTGTTTTCTCCCACGTGGTTCATCGACTGTATTCTAAATCATTCTGTTGCGGACTTTTTCAGTTCTTTTCTTCAAAGACAAATGGTTGAGTGTATTTTAAGCTACTCCCTAAACTTTTGAAACACTTTCAAAGGCTTGGGAAAAACAATTTTGAGTTGAAATTGTATTCTGTGGTCAAATTCAATTTTTCAAATCTTTATGATTTAGTGTATATTTTTGAAGCTACCTTCTGTTTTCTCCCACGTGGTTCATCGACTGTATTTTAAATCATTCTGTTGCAGACTTTTTCAGTTCTTTTCTTCAAAGACAAATGGTTGAGTGTATTTTAAGCTACTCCCTGAAATAGTGTTTCAAATTCTTGGGAAAAACAATTTTGGGTGGAAATTATATTCTGTGGTCAAATTCAATCACAATTTGAGGGAAAAAGTGCATTTTGCAAAGCCATTATCTAATTCAATATAGCTTATATAATTGGAAGCTGGTTTTGACTTACGACATCCAAGGTTGATAAACGGTGATATGATACCATCATCTTATATTGTTTACTAACAATATAGAATATAGATTATGTAGGGTGCTATTGTTTTATCACTTCTGAAGTGTGTAATTGTTATTGTCTTATGGACTTTTTTATTATAGTTATTCTATAAAATTATTATTGCAGTGACATATTGTATAGGTTATGGTAGTTATAAAATGGGATATATTTTATTTGAACTAAAATCATGGTTATATTATGTTTATAAACTTTGTTTACAACTTTTATCTGAGTAAAAATCATAATTAATTAAAATTATGATTTTGTTTTCTTTTTAATGCAAATTCTGAAGAAAAAAAAACTTGAATAATGCAAAACCAAATCATGAATTTTTGTTTTACTGAATTCCAACAAGGACTGCCCAGAGAGTAGCCCTTTGTCCATTCTTCAGGGGCATCTCTGTTTTGGTATTTTGTCTGTTAAATTAATTAAGGTGTTCCCATCTCTGATGTTTGTTTGATTTGGAGAGGTTGTAAGTTTTTACTATAATATCACTATTTATTTTATTGACTTTATTTGGAGGTAGTTAAAATGTGCTTATGAATTTCAAGGTTTGAATCTTCTAATTAACCAGTATCTGCAAAAGAGGCATAGCCTTAGTTAAATCCATTGAAAAAAAAAAATCATGTAAGAAAGAGGATGCATAGTCTGATGAAATACTATATAAACAAGAATCAAGAAATAATGGTGGTTGATCATACATTATTTGTGAAACCGTAGGAAACTCACTCAATTTGGAGCAGGTATTCATATCTAAATAACACATAATGTTTACCATTTCTAACCTGGCCTTCACTACAAGTCCCATGAGTTTATGTCGTAATATCTATAGATTATCATTATCATTTTCTCCTCCCTTTGCAGGGATCAAGCTGCTTCGTCCATGATTAATTCATCAACATGTTTTGTGGTTGCAGGTCCAGGTTTGTCTCAGTGTTCACCTTATCAATTGATATACCATCCCTCTACAGGACTGTGCCTCCAGAGGAGTTCATTATTTGGGTTAGACATTACACTTGGCCCCTGTACAGAAGCTGAGTCATGGAATTATAGTCCCCAAGGCAACATCTTTCTCAAAGAAACTATTTTCTGCGTGGAAGCTGTTGGACTAGGAAAGGCAGCGAGGCTGGGTATGTTCTGTATGGGTGACAATACCCAATGGAGCATGATGTCAGATTCTCAATTGCATTTATCTGCAAAGGTAGAAGACGGAACTACAGTATGTCTTGATGGTTCATCTATGCCATCTGTTGTAACTAACAAATGCAATTGTTTGAGCGGAGATTCTAGTTGTGATCCAGCAAGTCAGTGGTTCAAGATCATTACCACAACCAGATCATCGTCACTTGTTTCAGATATATAATAATATCAACGACAGTAGTGTCGATACTATAAAATAACACAACCCTCAATGTTGAAGGAAATAAATGTAAAATAACACAACACAAACCTAACTATTTTCTTTTCATTGAGATTCCTGAAAGGATGACATCTTGGCCTCCCCAAAATTGTTCTTTGAAGTGACCATTATCCATCCTCAAATGTAAATGCCCAAAAACAATCAGAGGGAGGTATCAATCTTCAAAAGAATGGACTTCATGAAATGCTATTGGACCTTCTGACTTTATACAGTATAGGAACTCTGAAGGGCATCCTTATCTCTACTGGAATATGTTGTACACTATATGAACTTTCAAATGCATCCTTATTTGGATGGTGGATTTCAGATATTTAATTGGTCTTAGACTTTGCTAGATTAGTCTAAAAAATTATTGATTCATTATAATTAAAAGATAAAAAGAAACCATTAACTTTATACTGGTTAATTTTACTTCATCCAAATTGGATATTCAA
>APFE030914782.1:151049-162332 GCA_000404065.3 Pinus taeda | reverse complement strand
TCGACCAGCGGGAGAGGAAGAATTGAGAAATGAATTTGATTGTGGTGCTGCTGACCGTATCACAGCCGGACAGAGCGGAGGTGATCCTTAGCACCCATTCCACAAACTCACACATTGCAGCCATGTTAACTCCACAACCCCCCTTTATCATTTTTCATCCTGGCTTTTAAGAAGCCCCACACTCGCTCAGATACCTCTCAACAGAAATCCCCATTTGTATTTGACCCAAAGAAAATAATTTTTAGGAAAGTCTAGAAGGAGAAAACTCCTACTGCTTTCACTACCATCTCATCAATCTTTAAAGCCTCCTCATCCAATTCTCAACCTGCCGTTTTTCACTACTTAGGAATTACTCCTAAAACCCTTACATACCCTGCTTTCAGTTTAGTCACTCCAACCATTGTGGTTGTGGTCCAAGTTCCTCAGGAATATCTCAGTACCCCTCCATTAATCTAGATGGATCTTCCAGGTTTTTTGCTAAATAAATATGCCCCTCTTAATTTACCTCAGCCCCTAAGTTCTATGCCCCAAGACTACCTAAAGCTTTTACCTAGGTTCAATGGGGAAGATGATAACACGACACTAAGACACATTGAAATCTTCTGTTCCTTTGCTGAGAATTTAAATGTGGAACATCTGGATGTGGTCATGAGACTTTTTGTACAGTCCCTTGATGGAGAAGCTATAAAATGGTTTAAAGCCATACCCAATGCCTCCATTACTACCTGGGAGGAACTTGAAAACTCTTTCACACATAAATGGGGTGAAAAGAGAAATCATGAGTACCTCCTCACAGAATTTAACGCTATAAGGAAGAAGCCCAAAGAGGATATTTTAGAATTTATCAAAAGGTTCAATAAACAATACAATAACCTATCGGGTAAGATAAAGCCTCCTGCAGCTGCTACTCGAGTAGCATTTTTGGGAGCCTTTGAAACCGAATTTGATTTTACTGTAATGGAAAGGAAGTCCCTCACTTTAGATGAACTCCAAATCGATGCTCTTGAGGTGGAAGCAAATCTCACCTCATTTGGGAAGTCAAGAGGAAAGCAGGAACCTACTGAAAATAAAAAAGGGAAAGAAGAGGCATCCTCCTCCGATCAAGCTAGAGAATCACCAGACCTGAAGTGGGATGAACTAGATAAACTTATCATGAGTTTATCACATAAGGTTGGAAATCTTGAACTTGAGAACAAGAATCTCTCCAAACAGAATGCTCAAGTTAACAACTGGGAAGTTAGAGCCCCATCACGCAAACGAAAATGAAGTATGGAAATTATACTTTGACAGAGCAAACTCAAAAAAAGGAAATGGAGTTGGAATATTGTTGGTATATCTAGAGGGCAACCTGATGCCCCTCTCATTCAAGCTAGAGTTCGAGGCGACAAATAACGTGGCAGAGTACGAAGCATTTCTCCTTGGGTTACAAACGACAAAAAATATTAATATTGAATTCCTAACGGTCTATTGATACTCTAAGTTGGTCGTAAGGAAGATCAGAAATCAATGCCAGGCCAAACACCCCAGATTGAGGACCCATCAGAATGAAGCGTGGAATCTAATTGATAATTTCTTCCTGGCCTTTAATATCCAATGTTTTCCCAGGGAAGGAAACATAATGGCTGACTCCCTTACTGTAGTTGCAAGTAGTTTCAGGCCCCCTCAAAATCTGCTCCTCAGGTATGAGGTAGAAGTCAGATACAGACCCTCAATACCTGATAATGTCAAGCACTGGTAGGTATTCGAGGATGACGAGCAATTGAAACGATTCATATAAGTCATTAGGGAGTTCGCCCACTCCACCATCGATTAAGAAGAAGAAGAAGTAGATCAAGAAGCCACTTCGTGAAAGGACACATTGGTTGGGCGCAAAATTTTACAATTGAAAGGGAATACCATCCCTCACGGACTAGTTCAACTGGAAAGGCTTTTTAATAAGGATGACATAGCCTCCAAACCAATGGCCCTGGAGATAGATGATCAAGTAGAAGACTGCAATATCAGCTCGGAGGAGGAACCCCAGATGATCAGGCTATCAAAAGGAATCCCCTTGCAATACAAACAAAGGTATTTAAATCTATTCAAAATTTACAAGGATGTATTTTATTGGTCTTATGAGGATTTGAAAGCATTTGATACTAATATCATTCAACATAAGATTCCTTTGAAGAGTGGAATAAAGCCATGAAAACAAAAACTTAGGCAGATAAATCCGCTCTTACTCCCCTCCATTGAAAAAGATGTGATAAAGATGCTTTAGGCAAAGATCATAGTGCCTTTAAGGTACTCTGAATGGGTGGCTAACTTAGTCCCTGTTCAGAAGAAGAACGAAGAAATAAGGTTGTGTGTAGATTTTCATAATCTAAACAGGGCGTCACTGAAAGACAACTACCAACTGCCTAAGATGGATCATATATTGCAGAAGGTGGACGACGCAGTCAGAATGTCCATGATGCATGGATTCTTTGTTTACAACCAAGTAGCAGTCCACCCTGATGATCAAAAGAAATTTGCTTTCACCACCCCATGGGGAATGTTCATGTACGCTCGCATGCCCTTCAGTCTTATTAATGTAGGGGCCACATTTCAGAGAGCCATGGACATAACTTTCGTAGGGGAGAATGACAAATTCGTGGTGGTTTATTTAGATGATATCACAATCTTTTCTAAGACTGATGAAGAGCACATCCTCCACCTAAAGCTCACCTTTGAGAAATGCAGGAGGTATGGTCTTTCTCTGAATCCTAAGAAATCTCAGTTCGCTCTAAGTGAGGGGAAGCTACTAGGACACATAATAGTGCAGGAGGGTGTGAAGATCGATCCTAAATGAGTCGAAGCCATCAACCATATTCCTCTACCTAGGAATAAGAAAGAGGTTCAATCCTTTCTGGGGAGAATAAATTTCTTGAGGAGGTTCATACCCAACTACGCAAAAATTGTCAAGGGTATTATGGACATGCTTAAGAAGGAAAATGAAGTCAAGTGGAGCCCTGCCCCCTGAGATTATTTCATTATAATTAAATAAGCTTTGGTTGAAGCCTCGATACTAGTCAACCTCGACTATTCAATGGATTTCTACATCTTTTCTTTTGCCTCTTCACATACTATTGTTGCAGTGCTGCTACAGAAAAATAAATATGGTTATGAACAACCCATTGCCTTCTTCAGCCAAGTCCTAGGGGATGTTGAGCTGAAATATAACATATTGGAGAAACAAGCCTATGCACTAGTCAAGGCTTTGAAGGCATTTCGTATGTATGTTCTACAATCGAAAATCATAACATTTGTCCCAACAACAATAGTCAAGGACATCTTGGTGCAAGGAGACAGGGAAGGAAAAAGGGGTAGCTGGATAGCTAAGATACAAGAATATGAGCTAGACATAGAGCCTACCAAGCTTATAAAAGGCTAGGGGTTGGCCAAGGTTTTATCCGAATCTAATTTCCAAGCTTTAGGGATAAACCTGATCATAGAGGAAGGTATACTAGAGGATCATCAGAGCAAGATTAAAACATTTGAGCAGAAAATCTATGCCATATGAGGGATCACCTTGGTATAAGAACATTGTTCATTATCTCTTATTCCTGAGGTGCCCGTTGGGGCTAGATAAATCCAAATACCGAAGTCTAAGATTGCAAGTGCAAAAATATATCATATCCAATGGTCTAATCTACTAGAAGGACCTGGTGGGAGTATTTCTGCTATGCTTGGTAGAGGGCGAAACCCATAAGGTGATTGGGGATTTTCACGAAGGAGTTTGTGGAGGACACTACAGTTGGAAGACCACAACACATAAAATCCTCAAGGCAGGATTCTATTGGCCTACACTATTTGGGAATGTTTATTCCTAGGTAAGGTCATGTCAGAAGTGCCAAGTATTTGCTGAGAGGCAAAAGCTTTCTCCTCTCCCCCTGATTCCAGTACATGTGGAAGAACCTTTCAGACAGTGGGGACTAGATTTCATAGGAGAAATAAACCCATAATCCAGTGGCCAACACAAGTGGATATTGACGGCCACAGATTATTTCACCAAGTGGATAGAGGCCATCCCAACCATAAATGCTATAGACTCAGTGATAATCAAATTTATGGAGGAGAACATATTATCTCGCTTTGGTTGTACCTTCAAAATTATCACTAATAATGCTTAGGTATTCAAATCTGCCAAGTTCACCAGCTTCTGCCCTAAGTTCAATATCATCATCGGGCACTCCACTACCTACCATCCTCAAGGTAATTGCTTGGCTGAGTCATCCAACAAAACATTAGTGAGGGTGCTGAAAAGACCATCGCCGAAAATCAGAGGAACTGGGACTCCCAACTAAAGTTTTCCTTATAGACCAATTGGGTAACTCCTAAACAATCCACGTGGAAATCTCCTTTTGAGCCAGTGTATGATAAGGCTGTAGTCTTCCCAATCCAATTAGCGATGCCGATGGTGAAGTTACTACAGGAAGCTGAGGAAGAGCTGAGTGCCTTGACACGAAGGATAAATCAGCTGGTCGAGCTTCATGAAAACATAGAACAGGTGGGGGCCAAATTGTCAAATTATCAACAAAGGATGAAATCCCTGTTTGACAAGAAGGCCAAGGACCGACCTCTTTAACTAGGAGATTTAGTTCTCCGCTGGGACGTCCAATGGGAAGACAAAGGAAAACACGAAAAATTCAATTCGCTATGGTTCAGGCCTTTCAAGATCGTAGAAGAAAGAGGAAATAACACGTACATGCTCAAAAATTTGGACGATAAATCTCTGGAATTATCGGTAAATGGTCAGCTCCTCAAAATCTATTTCTTAAACTAGAGGTACCTATCTTTCACTCATTGTAAATACCGGTGTGTGTATTGTAATTGTTATATGAAATTTCCAGTTTATGATGAAAATTCCACTTGCATAGAATTATTGTTTGTTTAGAAATGACTCCATTCCCATTGGAAGGAAGGTTGTTGGTCTGCAGGTTCTCAACACCTTGCCAGCAAAGTACTATCCCCAGTTGGATCCAATGTTGTCACTCACAGCATTATAAGTTTTTAGTTGATCAAAATCGCTAAAGAGAAGTGAAGTTTGGATCCATATTCCAGGCCACATAAGCACTCAAAGCCAAATCTAACCCTCTCCATTGCATAGTGCTCAGAATGAGATTTCTAGCAATGGGTGGAAATAAAAAAACGGACTCTCGCATTAGACGTTAAAGCAGATTAAAGATACCCTTTCAAGGCCACTAAACAAAGGAAAAATGGCTAAGGGTTGGGCTCATCGCAAATCGTAGATTGGGGCTTACCAAAGCAGCTACTTAGAGGAAGACACCTGAAGTTGAGATCGGTAGATCATTGATATCGCAAATCGCATATCGACGGGTCTGATCTATTGGCGTATTGGGCACATCAAGGGGTTTTAAGGTCCACGACATTGTAATCGGTGAATTGGTGTGACAGCGGGGATACAACTCTAAAAACATTGCGATATCTCTATGTTGCGATAATAGTGTTAAATTGTCGAGGAAGGTTGAAAACATTTAACAAAGGAAATCAACGCAAAAACAAGGATGACTAGGCCTTTTTCTCTCTCCTCCAAGGGGCCACTTGGCGAATACCATTGGTCCTTATAAATGACATGGCAGTTGACGTCGTCATGATGTGGTAGTGCAGAAGAAACATGGCACACATATTTGGCATTTTAAGGGGTCCTAAGGGGGTATTTCCGGGTGACACATCGTAGTGATGACATCACCCATCGCAAATCGACGTTCGATGATCGCATAAAGAAAAGGTTCCTCCTCCGCCAAAGTCCCTCCCGGCTTGTGATTGCGATATGTGGGGACTCGCTGGACGTGATATTTTATATAGTGGTGTTTAAAAGCTGACAGGATTGTCCCTTTCAAAGGCTACATGCTCATTCAACACCCCCCATCTTAGGACGACAGAGATTGACTCCGCCCAGATCGACGAATCTCAGGCCTTTTCGCCCCCCCTGTTATGTTTCCCTTTATTAGGAGGGGGGGTCCAAAAATTAGTTTCCCTACCAAGCCCCTCTGCTACTTGTCCCTCTCATATCATTTCGCACCCCCCCTCACTTGCCACTTACCACTCATGCCCCCCTTCGAAAACCACTCGTCCTCAACTCGCTCTCCCGTATGGTGATTGCGATACCTTTGGTGGGCCCAACCCCACATATCGACAATCGCATGGGTCCATAGGAAATATCAATGGCAAATCATAAATCACCAAAGTGTGGGATTTCATGTATTAAAGGAAAAAGGCCCTCGGATAGGCTTTTAAAGGCTCTAACGCCTTTGGGCTAAGCACCTGGTTCAAAACCTCAGTCATATGAAGAATGTTATAGAAAGGGGCCGAAGCAAGGGGCCTAAAGGGGATCGAGACTCACATGTTGCACAATGTTTTAGTGATAGGGGCCATCACCAAAAAGTCCTCCATATTACACCATAAGCGCATCACCAGTCATATCAAGGTGTCGATAGTGCAGTACAGGACTTTAAGTGCATGATGGGTCAGCAACTGTGGCTTTTAAGAAAATAGGTGGTGCATTCAAATCCGACATGGGCTGATCCAGAAAGGCCCATTGTGACACGGAATCAGGGTCAGCACTGACAAGAGTAAAAAAGGACTTAGTATCTCGGGAGGATTTAATTATCTGGCATGGTGTTCCATACAGAGGGAATGTGAAGTACCGCCCAGGGGTCCTGTGTTTCAGTACAGTAGCATGAAACTAATATCACCTATTCCCATTTTTAAAGGATGAATGGTTCAAGTAGTAAAGATAGAAGTGACATGAGTCAGTTGAGCAACACAGGGGACCATACCATAAGTGAACCACGACCTGAAACAGTAGCGAACACAGGGATGGGCATGAAGATATTTTTGTTAATATTCTCATATGATTGATTGACTTGTTTTGTATTCCTGTAGTGTGTGGCCATTCAATGAGGCAATAAATGTTTTGTAATGTTTTTTGGCCAAAGAACCATCTCGACTGAGATAGCTAGCCAACCTAACAACTGAGACTCGACCAAAGATGTAATGAATGTTCAACACTCCTTGTGGAGTAGGAAGATTCTCTCTGTGGACAGAGACAATCCCTCTAGCCTAGGGGAGAGGTTCTAGCCACAAACAAGACAATCTAATATAAGTTCCCTTAGATTGAGAATGGATAAGATCCTACCTCTTATATCGCTGGTCCTTGTTTGATGAAGTCCTTGTGCCTTTGCCCCAACAATCAGCTCCTTAGTGTCAATCAAGCACCTTAAACAATGAGAGAAGAAACCAAAGCACACATGATAAAATACAAAATATTCAACCTACTTAAGAGGCTAAGGAGTCTTAAGCTACCAAATAACATATGCAATTAATATAAGAAACAAAATATCGGTTGTATTATTATGACAAAAAGGAAAGTACAACCTTTGCCTTAGCGTTGCAAGTTTCCTTCGACGTGTCCAATTGTTAGCATCTCATGATTCACCCTTAAAACAATGGAAGTTCAAGGCTTCTTCCTCTTTTATCCAAACCAAACAAACTACAAACTTATTCTCCCTTTACAAACACAAACTAGAAGGCTAAGGCTCTCAAGATGGCTATCAAGATTTTGCATATTATTCCAGCCCTTTCATTAACTAGATGAGGTTAGAAAAGGAGGAGTTTATATAGCTTGAGAGAGGGGAAATGGACCCTCTTATGATTGGAGAGACTTGATCCCTTTTGGTTTATTCCATTTTAATAGGGGAAAGAAGCCCAAATAGTCTCTCTCGGCTCTATCTCGCCTAACCATTTACCAACCTTCCGTTCACAAAGCTTCTAGACCTAGAAGCTTCGACTTCATTTTTAAAAACTTTCCAAAAGAGGGTCGGCAAGGGTCATGAATGGATTACCAACATCATTTGGCACCAGGCCCAGTGTTAGACTCTGCAAATCAGCATAGTGAAGAAACTGAGTGATAGCGTCGGTCTTGAAAACTGAGTTTAAAGGAATATTCTTGGGAAATGATGTAAGAGGGAAATGTTCTGCAGATGAAGAGGGATGTAAGGACATGTTCTTCATGACAGGGAAACACATGAGGGTTACTGTAGAGGTACTCCAGGATTGAGGAATGGGGAGTACATGGACAGTGACAAAACGTTGTGTAACAGATGCCCCCTAAAGCATGAAGGGCGAACAAGAGTGAGGGGTGAAATGCTTTACAAGTAGATTCATGGAACTGGAGACTGTCATCAAAAAACCTACAAGCAAGCATAGATACATATACATCACTGAAATCTCTGAGACATGAATCGTGGTATGGATGCAACCATCCAGAAAATGATCATGTAAATGGATCCAAGGTATGGGCACAACCATCCAGCAAGAAGGATCATATCTAACCCAAGGTATGGTTGCAACCATCAATTAATGAGAAGGATCACATATAACAGACTCATGGTATGGTCACAACCATCCATCTGAAAGAGACATGTCACATCACGCTGCAACCTGGACTTCTGTAATATGAGCCCAGGGTCTTGTGCTCCAACATGACTCGATCAAAGTACAAATTCTAGCATGTGAATAGATGTGTTGAAGTCTAATATGCTAGAAAATCGCTTGATTACCGCCCAATGATGTGAACTGTTAACAAGCACGAGAGAAACCACCAATATTGACAATGGCTCTCAAGGTACCAACAACACAATTCACGGAGTGTGGATGAGGAACTTGAAGTTGAACACCCGTGAAGTCACCTGATCGAAAGCCAATGATGAGAACTTGTTGTCGAGTGCGAAGAACTTGCCATTAAGGCATGCAATCTCTAAGGTACTGGAAGGGAGTCTCTCGACCAACTTCCTGGATAATGAGCCAAAGTCGATAGAAAGTGACCTTGTCGAAGGAGGGCCATGATGTATCCCACATCATTGACGTGAGACAAGGGAATGCAATGATTATGGATGATACAGAGAATCAGGAATGAGTGTAAACTGTAGAAGGATTAACTATTGAGCATATTGGCGACACGACTCCAGAGTTTGGCAGCTTTGGATCCATAGGATTAGAGGTCATGATGACGTGGAAAAGATCAGATGGAAAGGCAAAAAGTGGAGGCCAAAAACCAGGAAGATCAATGATGAAGTGAGGATATCCCAACCCGAAACGAAGCAAAAGAGTGTCATGTTTAAGAGTGACAAACTGTCGACACAACTGGTAAAAATTTTCCAGTTTCCCCCACCATTTCTGGTAGGTACCCTAATTATTGTTTATCACAAGCTTGAAGGAGATATCATATGCTTGTAATATAAGTCCATCCTTTGGATAGATCCGACCTAGTAAGTTTAATGATCCCTAGGAAGGAGAAGCTCGTGTCTGTCATGGTGACGAATTTGATGTCATTAAATTTTAACGAGTTTGACAAAGGGAAAACTCGGTATCTTTTTCATGTTTAGAGAGTTTGAAAAAGACACGAAAAAGAAAACTCCAAAAGGTCCCTTTTCATAAAGTTGTTTGTCGAGTCCGAAAAGGTAGAAAAAATACTTGAAAGAACCTCTTGACCTTGTCAGCTAAGGAGTAACTTTTTCGTAAATAGTTTGTCCCAGCCCGAAAAAGGGGTAAACGTATACTGGGTAAACGACGTTTCGAAACCATTTACGAGGTCAAAATGACAAGAACTCGGCAATATTTTCGTGTTTTAAGAGTCGGAAAAAGAGCTTAAAGTGGACTCCCCATTTTTATTGACTTTAACGAGTCAAAAGGGGAAAAATACTTGGCAATCTTTTCATTTCCATTTTTTACGAGTCGAAAAAAGAGCTTAAATACGACTCCAATTTTGCATCATCACCGGCAAGCCATCACCTGTTGCTACACAAGAAGCAAATGAATTATCCATTTCTAAGGAAAAAATGGTGAAAAATACTTTTTAAAACCCTAAAACAGAGCGAAAAGCTTATAAAAAGGGAAAAAGGTGAAACATTCTTACCATTTACCTCATTTGGAGAAATTTTTACCCACTTGTGCCCTAAGTCTTTAGGAGTGGATTGTTGTGGATCTAGGAGGCCGATCGTCAAATTGTTTGTTGCAGGTAAGAGCCAAGGCCCTAATATTTGCATTGATACCTATTTTTAAAGCATTTAATCACTTTTTAGGGTTTTTGAGGGACTTTTAGAAAAAAAATCGCCCTCGGTCGGTGCAGGATCCACGCACGAGACCACGTCAATCGAGGGATTTTAGCATGGGGTCTCGCGCTGTCGGCGCACCTGTTTTAAACACAGTCGCACTGGTGTAGAGAACGATATTTTTTCAAATTTACCCAATTTTAATGCTTTAAATCTGAAATTTCCCTTTCAAATATTGATGTTAAATTAAATGTGGGGTGTTTGCAGGCAAATCAAAGCGAAAAGATAATGATTGAGTGGAAAGAACGTGAGCATGAAAGATTATACCAAATGGCCTTGGAAGATCCAAACTATCTGGATGCATTGAGGAATTGTGGGCTCCTCAAATTCTTTTTCACACCGGGCTTACGATCCCAACCTGAGCTATTACAATACCTGATCAGTTTATGGGACATTGGACATGAGTTTTTTGTGATCGATGACCAAGAGCTAGAGTTGGAGACTTCAGACATTTATTTCACTATCGGGATTTCTTGCAAAGGGGAACCAGTCCAACTATATGGAGGCAGGCCTATTAGGGCGAGTGTTACCATGTTGCTTGCCCAACATTGCCCAGGAACCTTGAAATCTACAAGCAGCAAGATCGACATCATGACCATAAACGATCTTGTATTGAAGGTAATACTCTTGACCATCAACCGAGTGGATGGGAGTCAAGCACTACACAAGTCCAACAAATCTCAGTTCCAGTATGCTATGGATTGCATGGTGCCCATATTTTTCAACTGGGCGGAAGCCATGAAGGTAAACATGAAAAGACAACTATCCAAGTGCAAAAGTAGGGAACTTAAGGCTATTTGGATATGGTTCCATTCTAGTAACCTTATTCTTGGAATGAATCCCCTTGTTCCACTATCAGATGGCGGAGGTGAATTCTCCAGTACCACGAGATCCACGGATGGTCCGATGGAGCAAACTTATGCCTAGATCTGGAGGGGGCCGACAGATGTCTTATAGGTCCGCCTTCTTCATTTGGCTTAGATGATAGTTGATTGTGGTGGAGGATTGGCCATACAACGAGACTGACTTCCGCGGTGATCCTGACATACCACTCCCAGAGGGAGAATACTTTGATAATGGAGGTGAGCAAAACAATTGTGTTTTTGGTTTTATTATTATTATTATTATT
>APFE030914782.1:126988-148627 GCA_000404065.3 Pinus taeda | reverse complement strand
TAGCTCATAGGCCCCTTTTGTAATACACACTTGACAATATAGGGCCCATGCCACATGGATTCGAATTTTCCTGCCCCTAGCTTATCGTTAGCTTGGTCATATAGCAAGAGAAAATCTACCTTAGAAAAATAACGAGGAGAGACTGACTGATCAAAATGGGATTTAACTTGCTTTTTATATGCTTTAATGACTAGAGCAGTGAGATGGCAGGTTTCATCCAGTTGTTCCAAATATAGGAGACACTCTTCTTGAGGCAAGTTTTCAAGGAGTAATTCGACAACCAATTTGAGTGAGGGAATTTCACATTCAATTGGTAGGGTAGCTTCCAGACCATAGATGAGCTAGAAAGGTGTGAATCCAGTGGCGTCTTTAGTCAAGGTTCAGTAGGCCCACAAAGCTGAAAAATGCATGATATGCCAATTTTATTTATGCATCCCAATGGTGTGCTGAAGCATAGTAACTAAAACTTTGTTTACCGCTTCAACTTGGTCGTTGGCCTAAAGGTAATACGTAGTTGAGCTATCGTGATGCAAGCCCAATTTAGAAGTCAGCTCAACCATCATATAATCGCAAAAATGGGAGCGATGGTCAGCAACAATGGCCTGAGGCACTCCAACCTTAGAAATCACATGATTGAAGAGAAATTGCACGATCGTTTTACTGTTAGCTGAATATGTAGGCATCGCTTTGGCCCATTTGGTGAAGTAATCCATGGCAACGATAATATAACCATGCCCCCCGGCTGAACGAGGGTTACATGTGATAAAATCAATGCCCCATTTGGCAAAGGGACCAATGGTAATAATGGGGTGAAGGAGAGAGGGTGGGGTGTGCATTTTCCACTGATAAATATGGCATTGGTGGCATTTGCGGAAAACAAGAATGCAATCCTTAAAAATGGAGGGCCAGAAGTAGCCAACATGGAGGATCTTTTGAGCAGTGGCATAGCCAGATAAATGACCACCACATGCACTAGAATGGCATTCATTTAAGACTCTTTCAGCCTCATCGAGAGTTAAACATTGGTGAAGAACTGAATCAACACCAACACGATATAAAGTATCTCTAATGATGAAATATGGTTGGGAATGATGCCAAATGTGTCTGCGATCATCCTTGGACAACACAGACCGAAAGGTAGAAGTTTGGAGATAGACGATGATATCACCGTACCAAGGATTGAGAGTTCTAATTAGAAAGAGAGTATCATGGGGTGACTTCTCATCAACACCAGTTCAAAGAGAAGCAGAGGGAAAAGAGAAAATCAACTCGGCAAATACAAGTGATTCCTTCGATTTGGCAGAAGTGAACACCAAATTGAATTCCTGGAGGATTACAATCCACTGGGATTATTTGCCCCCAAGAAACCGACGAGTCAGAATATAAGTCATGGGGTTGCAATCGGAAATCACGGTTGTAGTGCGGAGGAGAATATAATGCTAAAAGCGTTGAACAGCTTGCACAACAGCCAAAGCCAATTTCTCGACATGAGCATAATGGGTCTCAACATCGAGGATATTGCGACTAAGGTAATAAATGACATGTTCATGACCTTCATCATCATCTTGCATCAGTACCATAGAAATAGTGCTAGAAGCTGTAGCTAGATAGATGAAGCAATCACGATGATAGTTCGGAGGGTGCAATAAAGTAGCATTAATGAGGACAACTTTCAAGTCATCAAAAGACTTTAAGGCAGTCTCATCCTAATGGAATGGATTTCCTTGCTTAAGCAACTGGGTGAACCCTGAAGCTAGCTCAACATAGTTAGGCACAAAGTGACGAAGAAAATTCGCTTTCCCTTGCAGACTTTGTAATTGATGCAACGAAGATGGAGGGGGTAGATTAACAATAGCCTCGACTTTGAGAGGTTCAAGATGAATACCATCCTCCAAAACAATAAAATTGAGAAGTCATCCGAACTCAACGTAGAAGACACACTTATGCAGATTAATTCGAATGTTATAGTGTCGAAAACAAAGAAAGATTTTTCGAAGGTGATCGGGATGGTCACGACGCTTACGTGAATGAGTAGGAAAATCATCCAAATAAGGCTAAACGATGTTTTTAATGTCATGAAAAGCATAAGACATCGCTTGTTGGAAAGTAGCCCCAACATTCTTAAAGCCAAAAGGTAGCTTTTTATATGCGAAAGTGCCCCACGGACAGATAAAGGTGGTCTTGTGTTGATCAGCGGGTGCAATGTTTATCTGGTTGTAACCAGAAAAACCGTCAATGAAGGAGAAAATTTCACTCCCAGCACATTCATCTATAATCTGGTCTATAAAAGTAGTGGTATAATTGTCCTTCGGGCAGGCACGATTAATGTCACGGTAATCAACATAGACCCAAATGATGCCTTGTTTCTTAGTCACCGGTACAATGTTGGACACCCAATCTGTCAGAGGAATATGATAAATAAATCCATCTTTAAGAATTTTTTCAACTTCTCCTATAATGGCAACCGCGTTTCTAGGGTGCACAGGACGAATTCGTTGATGAACAGGCTTCACGTTAGGATAAGTCAAAATTCCGTACACAACTATACTTAGGTCAATGTCGGGCATTTCTTCATACGACCATGCAAAAACATCTTGAAACTCTTGAAAAAGACAAGTATAAAGCTTGATATTATCAGGAGAATAGGTTACCCCAACATGAATGTTTTCAACGATACCAGGCTTAACAAAAATGTCAATAGGCATCGTTTGGATAATATTACCCATGTTCCCTTCCAAGCAGACGTCATGGGTCATGATAGGCATCTGAAGTGGTTGGGTTGAGAAACGAGAAGAGAACGTCTCAAGACAGGTAGACATGACTTCCTAGCCAGGTAAGAACGAGGAACGATGATGAGTATCATTCCAAGGTGCTTCCTTAAGAGACATAATTTCCATGATACTTTCGTCAGTAGGAAATGTCTCAATTAAGGGATCAGATGAATCCGAAGAACTGAGCTAAGGAGATTGAGAATACGCATCAAGAGACGTACCCAAAGCAGTGTGATCAATAGATACTGAGGCTGAATCCGAAACAATCTCCACATAATGAAACTCGGTAGGGCTTAACATCATGACATCACCCAATGAATCAACTTGATCAGGAGGAGGAATGACCCAAGGATCAGACTTAGCCAAAATCATGTTGACTGAGGAAACATGCGGATGTGGGAGAGGAAAAATACCCATTAAGGTGGGATCTTTGAAAATTCCAGCCCCCACACTCTCATATGGAGCACCGATATGTCATGTAAGGAACATTTCCATCTGAGGAGGAAGAGGCAAAGAAAGACAACTGGTTGATTGTGATGATTTTCCCTTAATGAGGAAAACGGAGTGCGCAAAATAGAGAGGAGGCTACAACATGCATAGCATGGGTCCAACTCTGCCCGAGTAGAAGATTATAGTTAAGATTTGCATCAACAATTTCTACTTCAAAATTAAATGACTTGCCTTCCAAGGCAATGACAAGATTAGGAAGGACACCGAATGGTCGAGAATCACATCCATCAAAGGCTTCCAACGTGTTAGGTGATTGGTTTAGGGTAGGAGAACTGATTTCCTTCCAACAAGACACATACATGATGCAGGTAGAAGCACCCTCATCAATGACGGTTCTGTGAATTGTCTTTTCATTAATAATCACTTGAATGAGAAAGGCAATTTGATGGGGCAAGCACGGAACGTGGTTTTCTAGATCAAAGAAAATGAGATTGGAATCAGATGGATCAACACCTCTAATGGCCAACAGTAATGCTTTCCACTGAGAAGGAAATCTTTGAAGGACCTCGAAGGTAGACATAGCTGATGGCGCTTGAGCCAAATCCTCAACAATATTGTAGTTATGAGCGGCTCGAGCATTTGGATTATATGATGACTTTTGCAGAACACCCCAAGAGGGTGTTCAGACAACAGAATCAGGATTAGGTTGCTATATATGGAGAGGGCTGGAGGTCGACGGGACATAAGAGGAAGGGGGACTTTCACTCTCTTTCCACGATGTCGTAGTTTGATAATCTTTAGATTTGATAGCCAAATTTATAGGCGTATTCATCATGAACTCTTGGGAACCTGCGGAAGCAGAAGACTGAAGTTGGTCTACCATTTGTGTCTGCTAGGATGGAAAGGGCTCTTTTAAGACATCCGGGGTCCCTTTTAGAAAGTGACTAACTTCAGATTGTCCGGGTCAATATTTAGTGTAATGATCCTCCTCACAGATGAGGCACAAATACTTCGGCTTTCTTTGAGAAGCATCGCTAGCAGAAGACTTAGGAGGGCCCTACTTCGGGACATCAAATTTAGCCTTGCCTTTGCCCTTCTTTTCACCCTTAGAGATTTTGTCCACTGTGGTAGACTGGACATCATGAACCTCAACGGTTTTACCATGACTAGCTTAATTTCTAGAGGGATCATTGGAACGAGTGTTCGAGATTGATTTCTACTTGGAAGAAGATTTCACGGGAGTTTGGGACATGGAACCAATCAGTCCATCAACAAGTGGTGTAACCAAAGACTTTGATGTTGTTAGATCGGATGATGGTCTTGGAGCATCGGGTAACATCTCATACAATGTGCCAGATTACGAGTAGACTAGGTCCAAATACTGGGCACGAGCGTTGGCTTTCTCCTCTGGAACACACCCACCCATATCTATGTCCCTAGAAATTGGGTCGATGAATGATTTGGTGAACCATTCTGTCAGCAAGTGATTAGCAATTTCAAACTTGATCAGGCGACGCTGACATCTCCATTCGTGTATGTGATTGGAGATGTGGGTCACATTGTCTTGCTTAAGTGATGTAAGCAGATAGGTGTCAGTTTTATAATGAACTAGCAACTAGAAATGAGTGAGGAAATCCATAGCGAGAGAGCTGAAGTCACTATAGGTACCTCGAGGTAATTTGATGTACCATTTCCCTGCAGCCCCTGTGAGAGTTCTTTGGAAAAGACAGAGACAGATAGAATCATCGACGTACGAATTGGAGGAGCACCAGAGGTGATATGTCATCACATGGGCTTGTGGATCCTCCTTTGCTTTTCCCTCAAATTTTTGGCAATCACTCAGAACTTTCATTGGAACTGGAGGCTAATAAGGTGAATGAAGGATAGGATCATTGGTGAGCCTCGAAGCATCCAGGAGTTCCAACGTGGCCAAGAATGACAATTGCGTATTAAAAGGCATTTGGGGCCTTTAAGTAGACCCGAACTATGGAACCCATCCTTGTTGGTAAGGATTTTGCCCCCACAATGGAGGATTTTGCCCATATGGAATCTGATTTTGCCCCCATTGTAGGGTACCTTGCCCGCAGGGAGGATTCTGTCCTAGGTAGACTTGATACTGTCCTGCCATAGGCTGTTGATAGCCATATGGGTTAAAAGGCTGTTGAGCCTGTTGACCTTGGATGTAAAGATTTTGAAATTATTGACCATGGACATAAGGATTTTGCACCTGTTGCCCCTGGGCATAAGGAATTTGAACTTGCTACCCTTGGACATAAGGATTTTGAACCTGCTGCTGCAGGGGTTGACCTTGACCTTGCAAAGGTTGACCTTGGCCCTGAATGGGATGACCTTGCTGATATGCATAGATGGCCTGTTGCTGTAAAGGCTGGCATTGCTGTTGCAAAGGTTGACCTTGTGGCTGCTACAGAGGTTGGCTTTGCTGCTGCACAGTTTGACCTTGTGGCTGCTGCAAAGGGTTCCCTTGCTACTACAAAGGTTGGCCTTGTGAGGAAGAAGGTTGGGAGGATTGTTGAACAAACTGGTCTGCAGTTTTAAAGGTTTTCCTTGTGGTTGTAGCAGTTGTCCTTGCTGCTGCTGTTAGTGTCAGTATATGCATACTTCCATCAGGGATCAAATCTACTCTTTGCATTTTCATTTTAGGTTTCTCATACTGAATTTTTGATCATTCCGCTAGGTCATGCCAAAAGGGTCCATTGATGGTTGTCTTCTTCTCAGAAAATCAAATTTTCCCTCATGAGGTACATTTGCTGACCCATCTCCATGTTGCAATCAGTTATGGTTTTAGTTATGTTATTTTTAGAGTCAAGGCAGTTATGTTTCCTTTAGGTCTTAGGGTTCATTTCCAAGGTCAAAAGTATAGTTTCAAGTGTAAATAAAGGGCAACAAAGGTATGAGGAAGACCAACAAACAAAAAGTGATTGTTATTGTACAAAATTTTTATTTCACTGATGTAATTTTCATCTCAAAAAGAGGTTTTTGAGATGAAAACATAGTATTTTAGTTGATTTATATATATATATTTTTAATGTAGTTCAAGTCATTTCATGTAATAAGTGTTCCCATAAGCTGCCCAAACATTTCTCCTTGCTGCAAGTAATGAAAGTTATTGAAGAAATCAGTTCAATCCAAGCATCATCCACTTGAAAAGAGACAAAGAGAGAAAAGTATTAAACAAAGGTTTGGAGGAAAGTAAAAATTCCAAAAAACATTATAAAGTGGGTTTTTTAAGAGAAAAATCAAAATCACCCTCTATATAAGATTTCAAAATCCTTTTTCAAATTCATCATATTCATTTGACAAAGAGAAAGAAGAGAGTTGAAGGAGAGAAGGGAGTTGAAGCCAATTGGTGGCTGAGCAAAGAGGAGGCGTTGCACATAGAGTAGGAGGCACTACGCACAGAGCAAATATGGAGGCGCATTGCATAGAGGAGGGAGAATTGCACATACAGACAAGGCGCTACGCATAGGGCCTGTTTGCCAATGCATTTTTGCATGGCGCTGTGCATAGGGCCAGAAAACACTAAAACCACCCTATCAACCATCTAAATCGCTCTTTTTTTATCTAGAGCCTCTAAACAAGGTTTCAAAGCTTCAAATTGAAAGGACATGGATAAAGAGGATAGAGATTATGAGGAGGAGGAAAACAGTGGTAGTGAAAGCATAGGAGATGAACCTCAG
Organism: Pinus taeda; assembly: GCA_000404065.3. NCBI lineage: Eukaryota > Viridiplantae > Streptophyta > Pinopsida > Pinales > Pinaceae > Pinus > Pinus taeda. The sequence goes on along the minus strand of APFE030914782.1, from coordinate 141,708 downwards.
CATTAGAGAAAACCACATAAGGGAGGCAAAATTATCATAGAGGAACCATCAAACATCAGAGAGTTACAGGCTTCTCATATGACTGTCTCTTGTTTCAAGCATCTAGGGTGTTATGATTTTTGTGAGAAGGTACAAAGAATTCAACATCATCTTGAGCTGACCAGGCTTTTTGTAGCCAATCTCTGTGATAACATGGTAACTCTTGCCGAGGTGACATTTACAGTTTCATCCTCCATCATTGTTGATGCTACAATGGTTCTGAATGTGGGGGAAAAATGGTATAAAGCACAAGATTTGGATGAGCACTACTATGAGCCATACATCAAATCTAGGCACAGGAATGAAAAGAAGAGGACCTTTCCTTTCAGGTTCCTTGAAGACAAGTATGCCCCTATGATGAGGATCATTATGAAGTATTTTACATGTGAGGGTAGATTTTCTAGATTGTACAACTATCATATTAGGCTTCTTATGCACTTCACAAGAGTGAAAATGTTGAACATACAATATTTCTTATTTAGGAACATTGAGAAGATGGCCTACATTGTACAGAAAAAGCCATACCCCCAACAAATGAGTGGTATCTCTCACTATTCCTTGATTAAGATTATTGTGCTACATAACCTCATCCTCCTCAACATCTCCTAGCATACATTTATTGCCAATGACATCTTCAATGGTCCTCATACTCCTCCACCGGTGCCCAAGAAGCAGAAAGGCCTTCTAGCAGTGCCAAAGTAAAGGAAAGTGGGAAGGCTAAAGACACTAAAGTTGTTGAGAAGCCAAAAGCCTACAAAACATATCAGAGAGGGGCTAGAAATTTGTTGCAGTAGATAGGCAAGTGTTTACTCCACTTTATGTGGAAGGGGTCTTGCCTTCTTCATCAACTCATAGGCAAATGCTTGCTCCACAAACTGTGGAAGGGGCTTTGCCTTCTTCATCAACATAACAGGTACAACAGGGGCAGTAGGTGCATAAAGGGAAAGAAAAAATGCTGGAGGAAAACCTCAATGATGAAGAGGAAAGGGAATTTGATTTGATGGAACATGATGGACTAGAACAACCACACATTTATCATAGCATTAAGATAGTTGACTTGGAGGCTCAAGATGAGGCAAAAAATGAAAATATAACCATAAGGGAAAAAGATGCAGAGATCCAAGCACTGATGGACAACTTGGCGAGAGCTAAGTATGTCATTTCATACCTTGAGCAAGAGAACAAGCAGCTAAGTGACAAACAAGTCCTCATGGATTTGGAACTTCTCAAAGCAAAGAGGCAAGGTGATAAAGGCAAGTCAGCAATGCAAGAGGAAGAAACCCCAGCCACCTTGACTACAAAACAAAAGCTTGAGAAGGAGATCGAGGAGGATAGAGAAGCCTGACTTGATAGGGTCAATTTCATTTTGAGAAGTTGCTACAAAGGGCCAACAGGGACAATCACATCATTAGGCACATGGCTCGCCATTATAGGACCTGGAACAAGATTTGCAACATAAGAGTCAAGCAAATGAAGACAAGGCTAAAAGAAGCATTCAAAGGAAAAAAGGAGGGTGATAGGCTTAGGTTGCTTGATGAAGCTTAAATGGCTAACCCAGACACTTGATGGTGGTGTTCACCAAAAATTTTGAGTAGGTTTTGAGAATTTTTTCCTTTTTGAAGAATTTTGCAATTTTTAACTCAGGAAAATTGGCACTGGCGCTACACTTTTCCTAGGGGCATCTAAGCAAGAAATGGTCAGAATTTTTTGATTCACAATGATGAGTACATGCACCCTGTGCATTTGCCAAGATTTTGGAGCAGAATTGGTAAACCAAAAGGTTAAAAAACACCCAAAAAATGACCTTTCTGCCTTCTTTTTGAGCCACAGAAGCAGTCTTGGGAGAATTAGTTTTGGAGGGGTCAAATCAACTCCAAATGGGAAAATAAAGGTAGATTTGGAAATTATAAAGGGCGGGCTTTCCAATGAGCTATCATGAGCTCAATTTGGACACCGGAAAGACCTCTAAAATCGTCTTGCAAAAAGCGCTACACATAGGACAATTTTATGCTGAATGTTCACTTCACTGTGCCATGACTGTAATTTTGAGTTTTCTCTCATGGGTGATGTTTTTATTGATGTAAATGATAACTAGGCATGTAAATAGCATGGTTAGTAGTTTCTTGAAGGAATATTCATTAGATCAAAAGTTACCTTGAGGACAAATGAATCAGTTTCCTCCCTTTTAGAGGCAACTTGTTAGGTTGACTAGATTCCAGTTTCTTGTTTAGTTTTTGATGGATTAATTCCTCATCCTAAGGATTCGACCCCTGAGGATGGGAGGAGGTTGAATCAATGTCTATATCTTCTTCTTCAGGGTTGAACTCATCTGGATGCTTTTGCTTTGAGTAGACATCATTTTGTATCCGTTTTAGCAGGAGATTAATGAAAAATTGTAGCTATTTCTTTGGGATCCATGTGGTATGATGTTCAGTTCAATTTTCTCTATTGTGATCATATGTTAAATTTTTTTTTGAACTTCATCAATCATTTCATTGCTTTTAAGTGGATGTTTTCAAGTTGATATGCAAAACCCATAATATTTACGCTTTGTTTTGGGAAAATATTCACAGTCTATGTTTTCTTCAGTTTAGGACGAATCCATGTTGCTTACATGCTCTTTCTAGCTCCTCACCTACCTTTAAATCATCTCACCCATCAAACCCTAGAATGCTAAGCCTTGTGCCTACCTTGCTCCATCGAACACCCTATAATTTTGACCTAATTTCCTTGCCCTAACTATTTGGCTCCTCCTGATCCAGTAAAACCCCTTCAAAATTAAATCAAACCCTGTGCTACTATACCTAGCCTAATATCCGTTTCTAGATCTAGTCAAATTTGGCTGAGATCCTTACGGAGAGAGCCCTCTCTTGGCCTAGTAGGGCTAGCTACTTGGCTAAGCGCGGTTTGTGGTTACCCTAGCATTGCCTTCCTTCAGCCTGAGGTTCAATCCAGGTGTTAGCATAGTGGCGACCATATTGGGGAAACGAAAGATCAGAAGTTAATCACCCCAGTAAGATGTTTCATTTGAATTCTTAATCTTGTGGATGATGAGTTTTAGAATTTAATACGCTGAATTGGAAAGTTGTAAAGCAATATATTAAATTTAAAAATTAGACATACTGGCTTCCCAAAAGTACACCAGATCCAATCCGAATCCGAATCCTCCAATCATTGTCAGTGATCCTCATAAAATTGGGCAAAAATCTAAGAAATTTGCAGAGGAATCTAGTTAAGCTAGAGAACAATCAAGTGAGGATTTCATTCCTTGAGTTAATTCACTCCCGGGATGGTTAGGCACTTTGCAAGACATTGAGTTTAATATTAATTTTGAGCAAAGTTTATTTCACAGTAAATCCTTAAGTTGGATTGATCAGATAGTTGTTGATTCCTCTATATCTATTTATAACCCCGTTGAAGACTTATTTTCACACAATAAATCAGGGTCACAACTTATTCATACTCTTGATCATTTGCAGAACCTCTCTTCAAACTTAAACACTTGGGTGCAAAATAAGACTCATAGGACATCTTTTGATTTTTAAAATACTTCCTTTGCATCTACTGCCACTCAAACTATCTCTCACCCTCCGCCTTCTTCTTCACAGATTGTTCACAACACTCAAGCTATCATTAATCCCCCTTTGAGTATACCAAATATCCCAATCCTTGTCTTAAATCCACCACTTCCCCCACCTCCAGTTATGGCTGCCCGATATGCACGCCTTGTTTTTCCTCAAAATCCTGGTGCCATGCCCCTTGATTACCAAACCGAAATACATTTCTTTGACGCCACCCAAACTATTACAGCTCAACAGCATGTAGACAAGATGAATGATTTCTTTGACCTCCATGAAGTTGAAATTGAAGATGTGATGATGAGCCTGTTTGTACAAAGTTTTAGAGGAGAAGTTTAGAAATGGTTCAGAGCCCTACCAGTAGCTTCTATCACTACTCTACCTGTCCTCCAGAGGCAGTTCCTAGATCGGTGGGAGGTGAAGAAGAATCCCCTTCAGATTTTGTCCAAATACGAGAACATCAAAAGAAATGTTGGCGAGAGTGTGCAAGACTATTGTGTGAGATTTAATGCAGTATACAATGTTATCCTTGCAAATATCAAACCACCAGAGGGATTGGATTTGCTTAAGTTTCCAGATGGATTTGATGCCGATATGGCATATCAATTGCGTGAACGTGATCCTACAACTCTAGAAGACATGCAAAAGAATGTTATGAGCGTAGAAGCGAACTTGCTGGCCAAAAGAGCAAGAATGAGATCAGAGACCGTGAAAGAAGAAGCATCTAATTCAGATGTAAAAATGGATACATTGATTCGAACAATGGAAAGGATCGTTGACCGGTTGTCCATCACATACAGACCTAAAACGCAGATCCGGAACCCAAATTTTAGAGGGCAGTAGCAACCCCAATTTTGAATCAAGCAAAGAGAACAAAAAACGTTGGAACAACTAGCAAAACAACAATAGCATATCAGAATTCCCTTACAACAGAATTATGTTCAAGGAGTGGAAGAAGAAGAGGGGGAAGATTTGGTAATTGAAATAGATCACTTCTTCATTGCAGATGGTATGCCTATAATTTTGACCGAAGATGAGGAGTATGCAGAAAGTTCCGACATTCTAAAGGATGAGGACTACATCTTAGCAAATGATGTTGTTTTGGAGGCCGAATTTGATGAATATCAATGTGGTTACATGAATTCTTTGAGCGCACAGCAAAGACAATATCCTTTGAGGAGCAGAGATGTACTGACCAATCCTATTCAGAAGAGGAAGGATGTTCAGTCAAAGAATGATCTCTCATAAAAACAGAAAAAAGGAAAGGAGCATGCTGATCAGAATCCTAGCAAGGTAAATCAGCCATCAACAAGTACAACTGCAAAAGAGAAAGACAATCAGAAAAAGGATAGTGCAACGAAGGAGCAAACAGATAAGAGGGACATCAGTGTTAAAGAGGTAGAAAATGTCACATATTTTAATTTAGAAAGTGAAATTGCTAAATTGGAAGTGTCCATTCCTTTGAATGAGCTTGTTAAGAATAGCTAGTACAAACACCATGTGTCTAGAATATTGCAAATTGATCCTTTGTCTGAGATGGTGAATGTTGAGGATGATCATCCTGAACTTATTTTTGGTCCAGCTATAGAAGGTTAGCTAGAAGATAGCGAAGTCCTGCCCTTTTATTTGAGTCTTAGACTGCACGAGTATATTCTTCATAATGTTATGCTTGATTCCAAAGCTTCCCACAATTTGATGCCTAAGGTCATCATGGAAAATCTCGGCCTGGATATCACTCGAAAATATCATGATTTGTATTCATTTGATTCTGGTAGAGTTCGCTGCATTGGTCTCATCAAAGATTTGGTGGTTTCCTTAGATCAAATCCCAGCCAAGAATGTCTTTATGGACGTTGTAGTAGCTGATATACCACCTCGATTTGGTATGATGTTGTCTAGATTGTGGTGAGCCAAAATCAAAGGTACTTTACAACTTGACTTCTCTTATGCTGCTGCCCCTGTTTTCGGTCAATTGAGGAACTTGTATAAGGAAAAGAAGATGAAGTATATGATCACTAGTAAAGAGAAGCCCATAAATCATCCGATAAATGTTGTACATATAGATTTAGAGTCTTTTGTCTTGTACACTGGTAGTGGATTGAATGATGTAGATATTCAGCTTGTAGAAGTAGATGATGTACCATAAATTTCTGAACGTTTTAGAGCAGTTCTTAATCAAGAAAAGAAAAAAGTGGCAATTCCTTCTGAGCAGCCTCCACAAGAGCAAAAAGCCAGTGAAGAACAGATAAATGAAGCAACCAACAAAGGTAAGATCGAAACAAAAGCATAATGCCAACATCTGGAAGATGAAGACGACCTTTGGAGCATGGACTTTGATGGTGCTTTGGGTAAAGATGGTGCAGGTATTGGAATTTGGATTCAAAATTCAATTTTTCAGCCAACAAAGTTCCAAGTAATGTTAGAGTGTGTTCCTATAAATTAGGTTTCAATTGCTCTAACAATGAAGCAGAGTATGAGGCATTGATTACAGGTCTAAAGATTTTGAAAAAGCTGGGTGCGAAAAGGATTTCTATTTATGGTGATTCAGAGCTCGTGATTAAACAAGTCAAAGGAGAATATCAAGCGAAGCATCCACGGATGAGAGTTTATAGGAACACAGTCCTAGATATCTTAAAGATGTTTCCAGAATACACATTGAATGCAGTGCCAAGAAGTCAAAACATCATTGCTGATTCACTTGCTACAACAATGAGCAATCTGAAAATTCTAATGAATTTTGGCAATAAATTTGAAATTCATGTCAAACATAGGCTTACTGTTCCCAGTAATTTGAGATATTGGCAAGTTTTTTGGGATGACAATGAAATTAATTCCTTTTTGCAGAATGAAGGGAAGTTTACGAATTCTTTCATTGATGATGTTAGTGATTCTGATGAACAAGACATTGAGGTAAATTAGATGGATGTTTTACAACTGAAGGATAATGTTATTCCCTAGAGGTCTTATACCTCTAGGGAGTTGTTTGATCAAGATGTTGTGGTGAGAAAACCAACCTTGTTTTCTACAGACAAAGGAGTTGAATATGTAAACATTGGAACAACGAACCAGCCCATGTTTGTTAAGCTATCAAAAACATTATCTCCTGAATCAAAAGCTAAGTATGTTAAGTTGATTTCTGAATTTTCTGATGTTTTTGTGTGGGATTACTCAAATTTGAAAGTATATGACAAGAACATCATTCAACAGACCATACCTATTGAGCCAGATCAAAAACCCTTTAGACAAAAGTTGAGGAGGATCAACCCAAAGCTGCTGCCATCCATCGAGAAAGAGGTAAATAGAATGTTTAAAGCTGGTATCATTGTTCCAATTAGATTCTCTGATTGGGTTTAAAATTTGGTCCCATATGAAAAAAGACTGGAGAGGTAAGGTTGTGTATTGATTTCTAGAACCTAAATAAAGTATCCCTAAAAGATAATTATCCTCTTCCTAAGATGGACCATATTCTGCAAAGAGTAGTTGGAGCATCACAGATGTCACTACTAGATGGCTACTTAGGTTACAATCAGATCTTGGTGCACGAAAAAGACCAAGACAAAGCTACCTTCACAACACCATGGGGGACTTTTAAGTATGTCAAGATGCCATTTGGGCTTAAGAATGTCGGGGCCACTTTTCAGCGGGCCATGGATATAGATTTCGCTAACAAGAAGGATGTTTTATTAGTGGTTTACTTAGATGACTTGACAATATTTTCTTGTTCTGATGATGAACATTTACACCACCTGAGGATTGTTTTTCAAAAATGCAGGGAGTTCAGGATTTCTTTAAATCCAAAGAAGAGTATTTTTGCCATGGAGGAAGGTAAAATCCTCGGTCATATAATTTTCAAAGATGGTATTCACATTGATCCTTCTAGGGTGGAGGCAATTCAGCAAATAGACTTTCGGCACAACAAAAAGGAGATGCAAGCCTTCAACGGTAAGATGAACTTCTTACGTAGATTTATACCAAATTTGGCTGAGCATTTGTGTGAGTTAAGTAATATGTTGAAGAAGGATAGCATTGTGAAATGGACCGAAGATGCCATGAAATCTTGCAACTTGGTAAAGCTTGCTTTGACCATAGCCCCTTTTTTGATTAGTCCTGATTATACTGATGACTTTATTATATTTTCATTTGCATCTGAGCACACTTTGGCCGCCGTGTTGATGCAAAAGAAGGATTAGCTGGAGTAGCCCATTGCATTTTTCAGTTGGACTATCAGAGATGCTGCTCTGTGCTATAACATCATTGAGAAACAAGATTTGGCTCTTATAAAGGCATTGAAGGATTTTCAACTTTACATTCTGCATTCACATACCATAGCATATGTTCCCAACGCGGCTGTTAAAGATGTCCTCATGAAAACTAATCCGGAAGGAAGAAGAGGTAAGTGGATAGCAGTGATGTTAGAGTATGATCATGAGATTAAGCCCACGAAACTAATCAAAGGTCAAGGCTTGGCTAAACTCATGGCTGAGTCAAATTTTCATGCTCTGGACATAAATCTCATTGCTGCAATATCAAATGACGAAGATGGTGGCACACTCATTCAAGTATCAAAGATGTTTCTCAAATCACCTTGATATTTCGATATAGTATATGTTCTTCAACATCTTTCTCCTCCTCCTGGAATGTCGAAAAGTAAAGGTAGATCACTAAAGCTGAAGTCTACAAAATTCTGCATTTTAGATAGTGCTCTCTATTGGAAAGATCCAGGAGGGGTTCTTCTTAATTGTTTGGTTGAAAATGAAGCTCAACAGGTAATGAATGATTTTCATAGAGGAGATTGTGGGGGTCACTTGTTTTGGAAAACAATAGCTAATAAAATCTTGAGAGCAGGCTATTATTGGCCATCTTTGTTTTCAGATTTGTATAAAACAGTCATGAGCTGCCACAAATGTTAAGTTTTGTAAGGGAAAAATGAAGCTGCTTCCTCTTCCTTTGAAACCAGCTATAGTTAATGCACCGTTCCAGCAGTGGGGGCTTGATTTCATAGGAGAAATTCATCCTACATCATTAGCACAACATAGATGGATTTTGACAGCTACCATTACTTCACCAAATGGATTGAAGCCATTCCAACAAGGCAAGCTACATACATGGTAATCATTTAGTTTTTAGAGACCAATATCTTGTCTCATTTTGGTTGCCCTCACAAGATTATTACAGATAATGCAGCAATGTTTAAGTCGAAGAGAATGGTTGAGTTTTACAACAAATACAACATCACATTGGGTCATTCCACGACCTACTATCCACAGGGTAATGGATTAGATGAGTCTTCAAATAAATCCTTGGTAAACATTACTAAGAAGATGTTGGAGGCAAACAAAAAGAATTGGCATCGAAAGCTTATCAATGCTCTGTGGACCGACAGAGTGAGCAGCAAGAAATCGATAGGTATGTCACCTTTGGAATTGGTTTATGGTACTGATACAATGTTTCCCACATCCCTTGCAGTCCCGATCATGAGATTATTGCAATAAGTCGACAATGAAGAAGATGATATTCTGTGCCAAATCAATCAAATGATTGACCTTCAGCAAACAAGGGAAGAGGTTTCTCAAAACACTTTCCGACTGCAAGAGAAGATAAAGAAAATTTATGACCACAAAACCAAGGCAGAAAAGTTTCAGCTGGAAGATGTAGTGCTGTGATGGGATACAGGAAATGAAGAAAAAGGGAAACATGGTAAGTTTGATAATTTGTGGAAAGGACCTAATAAAATCTCAGCATATCGAGGACATAATACATTTTTATTAAAAGAAATGGATGGTTAAGAATGCTAAGGAGGACCAGTGAATGGTAGGCTCCTGAAACACTATTATTTCTTATTCAACTTGCTGAATTTGTTTCATTGTCATTGTATATACCAATTTTCTTTCCTTGCAAGTTTTGAAGTACATTGTCATTCGAGCTTGGGGCCCAAAGTGAAGGATATAAAGCTTAAATTCTTTGTGCTATGTTTAGTTTGTTTTTGAGTCAATTTAGAGTCAATTTTTAGTTTGTATCAAGTCACTTTTAAAAAGAATTCAAAAAGTTTTCAGTCTTTCATTTGTTTGACCGTATTGGCCCAATCAACTAGGCACTTGGTCTATGGTGTTCTTGACACCTCCAAGGAGCCGCCATCCCCAATAAGGCCAATGTTAGTGTTAGTATATGCATACTTCCATCAAGGATCAAATATGCTCTTTGCATTTTCATTTTAGGTGTCTCATACTGAATTTTTGATCATTCCACTAGGTCATGACAAAATGGTCCACTGATGGTTGTCTTCTTCTTAGAGAATAAAATTTTCCCTCATGAGGTACATTTGCTGACCCATCTCCATGTTGCATTCAGTTATGGTTTCAGTTATGTTATTTTTAGAGTCAAGGCAGTTATGTTTCCATTAGGTCTTATGGTTCATTTCCAAGGTCAAAAGTATAGTTTCAAGTGTAAATAAAGGGAAACAAAGGTACGAGGAAGACCAATAAACAAAGAGTGATTGGTAGGAAATCATGGTTATTGCACAAAAAATTTATTTCACTGATGTAATTTTCATCTCAAAAAGAGGTTTTTGAGATGAAAACAAAGTATTTTAGTTGATTTATATTTTTTTAATGTAATTCAAGTCATTTCATGTAATAAGTGTTCCCATAAGCTGCCCAAGCATTTCTCCTTGCTGCAAGTAATGAAAGCTATTAAAGAAATCAGTTCAATCCAAGCATCATACACCTGAAAAGCGACAAAGAGAGAAAAGTATTAAACAAATATTTGGAGGAAAGTAAAAATTCCAAAAAACATTATAAAGTGGGTTTTTTCTAGAGAAAAATAAAAATCACCCTCTATATAAGATTTCAAAATCCTTTTTCAAATTCATCATATTCATTTGACAAAGAGAAAGAAGAGAGTTGAAGGAGAGGAGGGAGTTGAAGCCAATTGGTGTATGAGCAAAGAGGAGGTGCTGCACATAGAGCAGGAGGCATTGTGCACAAAGCAGATTTTGGAGGTGTTGTGCATAGAGGAGGGAGCGTTGCACATAGGGCCTGTTTGCAAGTGCATTTTTGCACGGTGCTGCGCATAGAGCCGGAGCGCTGCGCACCTGTACAGGGCGCTGTGCATAGGGCCAACAAACACCAAAACCACCCCACCAACCATCTAAATCACTCTTTTGTTATCTAGAGCCTCTAAACAAGGTTTCAGAGCTTAAAATTCAAAGGACATGGATAAAGAGGATAGAGATTATGAGGAGGAGGAGGAAAACAGTGGTAGTGAAAGCATAGGAGATGAACCTCAGCATCAGAGAAAACCACATAAGGGAGGCAGAATTATCAGAGAGGAACCCTCAAACATCATAGCGTTACAAGCTTCTCATATGATTGTCTCTTGTTTTAGTGATCTAGGGTGTTATGAGTTTTGTGAGCAGGTACAAAGAGTTCAACATCATCTTGAGCTGACCAGGCTTTTTGTAGCTAATGTTCGTGATAACAAGGTAACTCTTGTCAGGGTGACATTTACAATTTCATCCTCCACTATTGCTGATGCTACAAGGATTCTAAATGTGGGGGAAAAATGGTATAAAGCACAAGATTTGGATGAGAAATACTATGAGCCATACATCAAATCTAGGCACAGGAATGAAACGAAGAGGACCTTTCCTTTTAGGTTCCTTGAAGACAAGTATGCCCCTATGATGAGGATCATTATGAAGTATTTTACATGTGAGGGCATATTTTCTAGATTGTGCACCTATCATATTAGGCTTCTAATGCACTTCACAAGAGTGAAAATGTTGAACATACAGTATTTCTTATTCACGAACATTGAGAAGATGGCCTACATTGTACAGAAAAATCCATACCCCTAGCAGATGAGTAGTATCTATCACTATTCCTTAATTAAGATGATTGTGCTACATGATCTCAACCTCCTCAACATCTCCTGGGATAAATTTATTGCCAATGACATCTTCAATGGTCCTCATAATCCTCCATTGGTGCCCCAAGAAGCAGCAAGGTCTTCCAGCAGTGCCAAAGTAAAGGAAAATGAGAAGGTTAAAGAGACTAAAGTTGTTGAGAAGCCAGAAGCCTACAAAACATATCAGAGAGGGGCTAGAAAATTGTTTATAGTGGATAGGAAAGTGTTTACTCCACTTGATGTGGAAGGGGCCTTGCCTTCTTCATCAGCTCATAGGCAAATGCTTGCTCCACAAACTGTGGAAGGGCTTTTCCTTCTTCATCAACACAACAGGTGCATAAAGGGAAAGAAAAGATGTTGGAGGAAAGCCTCAATGATGAAGAGGAAAGGGAATTTGATTTGATGGAACATGATGGACTAGAACAACCACACTTTATCATGGAATTAAGATAGTTGACTTGGAGGCTCGAGATGAGGCAACAAATGAAAATATAACCATAAGGGAAAAAGATGCACAAATCCAAGCACTGATGGACAACTTGGCAAGAGCTAAGTATATCATTTCATACCTTGAGAAAGAGAACAAGCAGCTAAGTGACAAACAAGTACTCATAGAGCTGGAACTTCTCAAAACAAAGAGGCAAGGTGATAAAGGCAAGTCAGTAATGCAAGAGGAAGAAAACGCAGCCACCTTCACTACAAAACAAAAGATTGAGAAGGAGATCGAGGAGGATAGACAAACATGGCTTGACAGGGTCAATTTTCATTTTGAGAAGTTGCTACAAAGGGCCAATAGGGACAATCACATCATTAGGCACATGGCTCGCCATTATAGGACTCAGAATAAGATTTGCAGCATAAGAGTCAAGCAAATGAAGACAAGGCTAAAACAAGCACTTAAAGGCAAAAAGGAGGGTGATAGGCATAGGTTGCTTGTTGAAGCTTCCTTGGCTAATCTAGACACTTGATGGTGGTGTTCTCGACAAATTTTGAGTAGGTTTTGAGAATTTTTTCCTTTTTGAAGAATTTTGCAATTTTTGACTCAGGAAAATTGGCTCTATGTGCAGCGCCACTGGCGCTGCGCTTTTCCTAGGGGAATCTAAGCAGGAAATGGTTAGCATTTTTTGATTCACAATGATGATTACATGCACCATGTGCATTTTCTAAGCTTTTGGAGCAGAAATGGTCAACCAAAAGGTCAAAAACACCCCAAAAGATGACCTTTCTGCCTTCTTTTTGAGCCACAGAAGCAGTCTTGGGAGAATCCGTTTTTGAGGGTTAAAATGAACTCCAAATGGGAAACTAGGGCATATTAGGAAATTAGACAGAACAAGATTTCCAATGATCTATCATGAGCTCAATTTGGACACCGGGAAGATCTCCAAAATGGTCCTGCAAAAAGTGCTGCACATAGAGCTTGGGCGCTGGGCATAGGACAATTTTATGCTGAATGTTCACTTCACTGTGCCATGACTGTAATTTTGAGTTTTCTCTCATGGATGATGTTTTTACTGATGTAAATGGTAACTATTCATGTAAATAGGATGGGTAGTAGTTTCTTGAAGGTAGATTCATTAGACCAAAAGTTACCATGAGGACAAATGAATCAGTTTCCTCCCTTTTAGAGGCAACTTGTTATGTTGCCTAGATTCTAGTTTCTTGTTCAATTTTTGATGGAATAGTTCCTCATCCTAAGGATTCAACCCATAAGGATGGGAGGAGGTTGAATCAGTGTCTATATCATCTTCTTCTTTCTCATTATAAAGGTTTGGACTCAGCTAGATGCTTATGCTTTGAGTAGACATCATTTTGTATCAGTTTTAGCAGAAGATTAATGAAAAATTGCAGCTATTTCTTTGGGATCCATGTGGTATGATGTTCAGTTCAGTTTTATCTATTGTGATCATATGTTAAAATGTTTTTTGTACTTCATCAATCATTTCATTGCTTTTAAGTGGATGTTTTCAAGTTGATAGGCAGAACCCCTAATATTTACACTCTGTTTTGGGAAAATATTCACAGTCTATGTTTTCTTCAGTTTAGGAAGAATCCATGTTTCTTACATGCTCTTTCTAGCTCCTCACCTACCTTTAAATCATCTCACCCATCAAACCCTAGAGTGCTGATCCTTGTGCCTACCTTGCCCCATCAAACACCCTCCAATTTTGACCTAATTTCCTTGCCCTAATTGTTTGGCTCCTTGTGATCCAGGAAAACCCCTTCAAAATTAAATCAAACCCTGTGCTACCATACCAGCCTAATATCAGTTTCTAGATCTAGTGAAATTTGGCTGAGATCCTTACGTAGAGAGCCCTCTCCTGGCTAGTAGGGCTAGCTACTTGGCTAAGCGTGGTTTGTGGTTACCCTGGCATTGCCTTCCTTCAGCCTGAGGTTCAATCCAAGTGTTAACATAGTGGTGACCATACTGGGGAAATGAAAGATTAGAATTTAATCACCCCAGTAAGATGTTTCATTTGAACTCTTAATCTTGTGCATGATGAGTTTTAGAATTTAATACACTGAATTGGAAAGTTGTAAAGCAATATATTAAATTTCAAAATTAGACATACTGGCTTCCTGAAAGTACACCAGATCCAATCTAGATCCGAATCCTTCAGCCATTGTCAGTGATCCTCATAAAATTAGGCGAAAATCTAAGAAAGATGCAGGGAAATCTAGTTTAGTTGGAGAACAATCAAGTGAGGATTTCATTCCTCGAGTTAATTCACTCCCGGGAAGGTTAGACACTTTGAAAGACATTGAGTTTGATATTAATTTTGAGCAAAGTTTATTTCATTGTAAATCTTTAAGTTGGATTGATCAGATAGTTGTTGATTCCTCGATATCTCTTTATAACCCCGTTGAAGACTTGTTTTCACACAATAAATCAGGGTCACAACTTATTCATACTCTTGATCATTTGCAGAACCTCTCTTCAAACTTAAACACTTGGGTGCAAAACAAGACTCAGGTCATCTTTTGATTTTCAAAATACTTCCTTTGCATCTACTACCACTCAAACTATCTCTCACCCTTCGCCTTCTTCTTCACAGATTGTTCACACCACTCAAGCTATCGTTAATCCCCCTTTGAGTATACCAAATATCCCAATCCTTGCCTTAAATCCATCGCTTTCCCCACTTTCAATTATGGTTGCCCGATATGCACCTCTTGTTTTTCCTCAAAATCTCGGTGCCAT
>APFE030914782.1:105428-124482 GCA_000404065.3 Pinus taeda | reverse complement strand
AAAACCAACCTTGGTTCCTATTGATAAAGGAGTTGAATATGTAAACATTGGAACAACGGACCAGCCCAAGCTTTTTAAGCTATCAAAAACATTATCTCCCAAATCAAAAGCTAAGTATGTTAAGTTGCTTTTTGAATTTTCTGATGTTTTTGCGTGGGATTACTTAGATTTGAAAGTATATGACAATAACATCATTCAGCATACCATACCTATGAAGCCAGATCAAAAACCCTTTAGACAAAAGTTGAGGAGGATCAAACCAAAGTTTCCGCCATCCATCGAGAAAGAGGTAAATAGATTGTTTAAATCTGGTATCATTGTTCCAATTAGATTCTATGATTGGGTTTCAAATTTGGTCCCAGTATAAAAAAAGACCAGAGAGATAAGGTTGTGTATTGATTTCTGGAACCTAAATAAAGTATCCCTGAAAGAT
This sequence comes from Pinus taeda, assembly GCA_000404065.3. Classification (NCBI taxonomy): domain Eukaryota; kingdom Viridiplantae; phylum Streptophyta; class Pinopsida; order Pinales; family Pinaceae; genus Pinus; species Pinus taeda. The sequence continues at coordinate 124,049 of APFE030914782.1, read as the reverse complement.
AATTATACTCTTCCTAAGATGGACCATATTCTGCAAAGAGTAGTTGGAGAATCACTGGTGTCACTACTAGATGGCTACTGAGGTTACAATTAGATCTTGGTGCACGAAAAAGACCAAGATAAAACTGTCTTCACAACACCATGGGGGATTTTAAGTATGCCAAGGTGCCACTTGGGCTGAAGAATGTCGGGGCAACTTTTCAACGGGCCATGGATATAGCTTTCGCTAACGAGAAGGATGTTTTCTTAGTGGTTTACTTAGATGACTTGACAATATTTTATGGTTCTGATGATGAGCATTTACATCACCTGAGGATTGTTTTTTTCAGAAATGCAGGGAGTTCGAGATTTCTTTAAATCCAAAGAAGAGCCTTTTTTCCATGGAGGAAGGTAAACTCCTTGGTCATATAATTTCCAAAGATGGTATTCACATTGATCCTTCTAGGGTGGAGGCAATTCAGTAAATAGACTTTCCGCGCAACAAAAAAGAGATCCAAGCTGTCAATGGTAAGATGAACTTCTTACGCAGATTTATACCAAATTTGGCTGAGCATTTGCATGAGTTAAGTAATATGTTGAAGAAGGATAGCACTGTGAAATGGACCAAAGATGCCATGAAATCTTTCAACTTGGTAAAGATTTCTTTGACCACAACCCTTATTTTGATTAGTCCCAATTATACTCATGACTTTATTATATTTTCATTTGCATCTGAGCACACTTTGGCTGCGGTGCTGATGCAAAATAAGGATAAGGTGGAGCAGCCCATTGCATTTTTCAGTCAAACTATAGAGATGTTGCTCTGCACTATAACATCATTGAGAAACAAGCTTTGGCTCTTATAAAGGCATTGAATGATTTTCGAGTTTACATTTTGCATTCACATACCATAGCATATGTTCCCAATGTGGCTGTCAAAGATGTCCTCATGCAAACTGATCCGGAAGGAAGAAGAGGTAAGTGGATAGCAACGATGTTAGAGTATAATCTTGAGATTAAGCCCACGAAACTGATCAAAGGTCAAGGCTTGGAAAAACTCATGGCTGAGTCGAATCTTCATGCTTTGGACATAAATCTCATTGTTGCAATGTCAAATGACGAAGATGGTGGCACCCTCATTTAGGTATCAGATATGTTTCTCAACTCACCTTCGTATTCTGATATAGTATATGTTCTTCAGCATATTTCTCCTCCTCCTGGGATGTTGAAAAGTAAAGGTAGATCACTAAAGCCGAAGTCTACAAAATTCTACATTTTAGATAGTGTTCTTTATTGGAAAGATCCAGGAGGGGTTCTTCCTAATTGTTTGGTTGAAAATGAAGCTCAACAGGCAATGAATGATTTCATAGAGGAGATTGTGGGGGTCACTTATTTTGGAAAACAACAACTAATAAAATCTTGAGAGCAGGGTATTATTGGCCATCTTTGTTTTTAGATTTGTATAAAACAGTCATGAGCTGCCACGAATGTCAAGTTTTTAAGGGAAAAAGGAAGCTGCTTCCTCTTCCTTTGAAACCAGTTGTAGTTAATGCACCACTCCAGCAGTGGGGGCTTGATTTCATAGGAGAAATTCATCCTACATCATCAGCACAACACAGATGGATTTTGGTAGCTACCGATTACTTCACCAAATGGATCGAAGCCATTCCAACAAGGCAAGCTACAGACATGGTAATCATTCAATTTTCAGAGTCCAATATCTTGTCTCATTTTGGTTGCCCTCACAAGATTATTACATATAATGCAACATCATTTAAGTCGAAGAGAATGTTTGAGTTTTGCAACAAATACAACATCACATTGGATCATTCCATGGCCTACTATCCGCAGGGCAATGGATTAGCTAAGTCTTCAAATAAATCCTTGGTAAACATTATTAAGAAGATGTTGGAGGCAAACAAAAAGAATTGGCATCGAAATATTGTCAATGCTTTGTGGGCCGACAGAGTGAGTAGCAAGAAATTGATAGGTATATCACCTTTTGAATTGGTTTATGGTACTGAAACAATGTTTCCCAAGTTCCTTGCAGTCTCGGTCATGAGATTATTGCAAGAAGCCGACAGTGAAGAAGATGATATTCAACGTCGGATCAATCAAATGATTCACCTTCAACAAACAAGGGAAGAGGTTTCTCCAAACACTTTCTGGCTGCAAGAGAAGATAAAGAAAATTTATAGCCGCAAAACCAAAGCAGAAAAGTTTCAGCTGGAAGATGTAGTGCTGCGATGGGATGCATGAAATGAAGAAAAACGGAAACATGGTAAGTTTGACAATTTGTGGAAAGGACCTAATAAAGTCTCAGCATATCGAGGACATAATGCATTTTTATTAAAAGAAATGGATGGTCAAGAACGCTAAGGAGGACCAGTGAATGGTAGGCTCCTGAAACACTATTATTTCTGATGCAACTTGCTGAAGTTGCTTCATTGTCATTGTATATACTAGTTTTCTTTCCTTGCAAGTTTTGAAGTACATTGTCATTTGAGCTTGGGGCCCGAAGTGAAGGCTATAAAGCTTAAATTCTTTGTGCTATGTTTAGTTGGTTTTTGAGTTAGTTGTGAGTCAGTTTTCAGTTTGTATCGAGTCATTTTTCAAAAAATTTCAAAAAGTTTTCAGTATTTCATTTGTTTGACCGTATTGGCCCAATCAGTTAGGCACTTGGTCTATGGTGTTCTTGACACCTCCAATGAGCTGCCATCCCCAATAAGGCCAATGTTAGTGTCAATATATGCATACTTCCATCAGGGATCAAATATGCTCTTTGCATTTTCATTTTAGGTGACTCATACTGAATTTTTGATCATTCCACTAGGTCATGCCAAAATGGTCCACTGATGGTTGTCTTATTCCCAGAAAATAAAATTTTCCCTCATGAGGTACATTTGCTGACCCATCTCCATGTTACTTTCATTTATGGTTTCAGTTATGTTATTTTTAGAGTCAAGGCAGTTATGTTTCCATTAGGTCTTAGGGTTCATTTCCAAGGTTAAAAGTATAGTTTCAAGTGTAAATAAAGGGAAGCAAAGGTATGAGGAAGACCAATAAACAAAGTGTGATTGGTAGGAAGTCATGGTTATTGTACAAAAATTTTATTTCACTGATGTAATTTTCATCTCAAAAAGAGGTTTTTGAGATGAAAACATAGTATTTTAGTTGATTTATATTTTTTTAATGTAATTCAAGTCATTTCATGTAATAAGTGTTCCCATAAGCTGCCTAAGCATTTCTCCTTGCTGCAAGTAATGAAAGCTATTAAAGAAATCAGTTCAATCCAAGCATCATCCATCTGAAAAGAGAAAAAGGGAGAAAATTATTAGACAAAGATTTGGAGGAAAGTAAAAATTCCAAAAAAAATTTTAAAGTGGGTTTTTTTTAGAGAAAAATCAAAATCACCCTCTATATAAGATTTCGAAATCCTTTTTCAAATTCATCATATTCATTTGACAAAGAGAAAGAAGAGAGTTGAAGGAGAGAAGGGAGTTGAAGCCAATTGGTGGCTGAGCAAAGAGGAGGCGCTGTGCATAGAGCAGGGAGGCGTTGCACACAGAGCAGATTGTGGAGGCGCTGCACATAGAGGAGGGAGCGCTGCACATACAGACAAGGCGCTGCGCATAGGGCCTGCTTGCCAGTGCATTTTTTCACGGTGCTCCACATAGCACTGGAGCACTGCGCACTTGTACAAGGCGCTGCACATAGGGCTAGCAAACACCAAAACCACCCTATCAACCATCTAAATCGCTCTTTTGTTATCTAGAGCCTCTAAACAAGGTTTCAAAGCTTCAAATTGAAAGGACATGGATAAAGAGGATAGAGATTATGAGGAGGAGGAGGAAAACAGTGGCAGTGAAAGCATAGGAGATGAACCTCAACATCAGAGAAAACCACATAAGGGAGTCATAATTATCAGAGAGGAACAATCAAACATTATAGAGTTACAGGCTTCTCATATGACTGTCTCTTGTTTCAGGCATCTAGGGTGTTATGAGTTTTGTGAGCAAGTACAAAGAGTTCAACATCATGCTGAGCTGACCAGGCTTTTTGTAGCCAATCTCCATGATAACAAGGTAACTCTTGCTGGGGTGACATTTACAGTTTCATCCTCCATCATTACTGATGCTACAAGGATTCCGAATGTGGGGAATGGTATAAAGCACAAGATTTGGATGAGCACTACTATGAGCCATACATCAAGTGCAGATACGAGAATGAAAAGAAGAGGACCTTTCCTTTCAGGTTCCTTGAAGACAAGTATGCCCCTATGATGAGGATCGTTATGAAGTATATTACATGTGAGGGTAGATTTTCTAGATTGTACACCTATCATATTAGGCTTCTTATGCACTTCAAAAGAGTGAAAATGTTGAACATCCCGTATTTCTTATTTAGGAACATTGAGAAGATGGCCTACATTGTACAGAAAAAGCCATACCCCCAGTAGATGGGTAGTATATATCACTATTACTTGATTAAGATGATTGTGCTACATCATCTCAACATCCTCAACATCTCTTGGGATACATTTATTGCCAATGACATATTCAATGGTCCTCAGACTCCTCCATCAGTTCCCCAAGAAGCAGAAAGGCCTTCCAACAATGCCAAAGTAAAGGAAAGTGAGAAGGCTAAAGAGACTAAAGTTGTTGAGAAGTCAGAAGCCTACAAAAAAAATCAGAGAGGGGCTAGAAAGTTGTTGGCAGAGGATAGGCAAGTGTTTACTGCACTTGATGTGGAAGGGGCCTTGCCTTCTTCATTAGCTCATAGGCAAATGCTTGCTCCACAAACTGTGGAAGGTGCTTTGCCTTCTTCATCAACACAACAGGTACAATAGGTGCAACAAGTGCATAAAGGGAAAGAAAAGATGTTGGAGGAAAGCCTCAATGATGAAGAGGAAAGGGAATTTGATTTTATGGAACATGATGGACTAGAACAACCAAACGTTTATCATGGCATTAAGATAGTTTACTTGGAGGCTCAAGATGAGGCAACAAATGAAAATATAACCATAAGGGAAAAAGATGCACAGATCCAAGCACTGATGGACAACTTGGCGAGAGCTAAGTATGTCATTTCATACCTTGAGTAAGGGAACAAGTAGCTAAGTGACAAACAAGTCCTCATGGAGCTAGAACTTCTCAAAGCAAAGAGGCAAGGTGACAAAGGCAAGTCAAAAATGCAAGAGGAAGAAACCCTAGCTACCTTGATTGCAAAACAAAATATTGAGAAGGAGGTCGAGGAGGATAGAGAAACATGGCTTGACAGGGTCAATTTCCATTTGGAGAAGTTGCTACAAGGGGCCAACAGGGACAATCACATCATTAGGCACATGGCTCGCCATTACAGGACCCAGAACAAGATTTGCAACACAAGAGTGAAGCAAATGAAGACAAGGCTAAAACAAGCACTCAAAGGAAAAAAGGAGGGTGATAGGCTTAGGTTGCTTGCTGAAGCTTCCTTGGTTAACCTAGACACTTGATGGTGGTGTTCTCCACAAATTTTGAGTAGGTTTTGAGATTTTTTTCCTTTTTGAAGAATTTTGCAATTTTTGACTCAGGAAAATAGGCTCTAGCCGCTGCGCCACTGGCGCTGTGCTTTTCCTAGGGGAATCTAAGAAAGAAATGGTGAAAATTTTTGGATTCATAATGATGAGTACATGCACCCTGTGCATTTTCTAAGCTTTTGGAGCAAAACTGGTTAACCAAAAGGTCAAAAAACACCCAAAAATGACCTTTCTGCCTTCTCTTTGAGCCATAGAAGCAGTCTTGGGAGAATCAATTTTTGAGGGGCCAAATCAACTCCAAATGGGAAACTAAAGGAAGTTCCAGAAAGTAGATAGGATAGGCTTTCCAATGAGATATCATGATCTCAATTTGACCCCAGAGGATGGGAGGAGGTTGAATCAATGTCTATATCTTCATCTTCTTTCTCATTGTAAAGGGTTGGACTCAATGGGATGCTTATGCTTTGAGTAGACATCGTTTTGTATTAGTTTTAGCAGGAGATTAATGAAAAATTGTAGCTATTTATTTGGGATCCATGTGGTATGATGTTCGGTTCAGTTTTCTCTATTGTGATCATATGTTAATTTTTTTTTGTACTTCATCAATCATTTCATTGCTTTTAAGTGGATGTTTTCAAGTTGATAGGCAGAACCCATAATATTTATGCTCTGTTTTGGGAAAATATTCACAGTCTATGTTTTCTTCAGTTTAGGAAGAATCCATGTTTCTTACGTGCTCTTTCTAGCTCCTCACCTGTCTTTAAATCATCTCACCCATCAAACCCTATAGTGCTGAGCCTTGTGCCTACCTTGCCCCATCGAACACCCTTCAATTTTGACCTAATTTCCTTGCCCTAATTATTTGGCTCCTCCTGATCCAACAAAACCCCTTCAAAATTAAATCAAACCCTATGCGACTATACCTAGCCTAATATCAGTTTATAGATCTAGTCAAATTTGGCTGAGATCCTTATCGAGAGAGCCCTATCCTGGCCTAGTAGGGCTAGCTACTTGGCTAAGCGTGGTTTGTGGTCACCCTGGCATTGCCTTCCTTCAGCCTGAGGTTCAATCCAGGTGTTAACAACTACAATGCTTGCCCTTACTGCTGCAAAGGTAGCTGGACAATTCTTGGATAGTTCCCGAATTGAATCTGGCCATACCCACCTGGCACAGTGGATTGGCTAGGCTTAACATAAGGTCCAACTTGAGGAATGTAAGATGAGGTAAGCAAGGATTATGAACCATATGGAACATAATCCGATTGGAATGGAACCTAAGCCATGTATGGTTGCTGGTATTGGACGTTACCTGACCCGGATGGATCAATAGGGTTAGGAATAGTGCCATAAAAAGGTTGATTCGTTCCAACCATGTGAGTTTGTTATCCACTCACATTGGTTTGGACTGACATCATGGAGATATTCAGATCATGCCCCCCAGGCAGTGGCACAGTCTATCCACTCACTGGAGGGGTAGAAGAACTTACCGAGACTGTGGGTTGAACTGGAAGAGTCGGATGAAATGACGAAACAAGCGAAGACGAAATGGTAGGTTGAACTGGAACTGAAGTGACTGCAGTTTGTATAATCGGTCGAGAGGTCATCTTCTGGTTGAATGGACCTGATGTAGGCATGGTGCCAAAAGACCAGATAGGATTTTGATACAACGACGAGGCACTAGGAGTGCCCGAAACCAACTGAGCTAGAGAGGTGTAACCATGTGGAAATAAGGGCTCACTAAAATTAGGATAAACGCTAGATGAGATGCTTCCCATACAAGGGAAACCTTTCGGAGGGAAACCATATGGCTGCTCATCACCCACTTGAGGTGTGTGAGTGACAAAAACTCCCGACTGACTCGGAGAGGAGACTAGAATTTCGCCTTCTGACTCCATTGAAAAAAACTGGCGACGAGACGAAGATGAACGAGGAGACAACTTCAATGGAACACCAGGTTGATCATACGGACTACTGTGGAGATACCACAAAAGGGTTTGTAACTAGTCCTTGTAGACTATCAAAGGTATGCAGACTCTCGGAATTCTGGATAGGATTATCAGGGGATTCCAGGCCAGATTCGTAAGGTGGCCTAGTATCTGACGGAGGCGGACGAGAAAACAAAGGTTGAATACTTAGAACAATTCCAAGCTCAACACCTTGATCCTCAAGTGACTGTGGAAGTTCAGGGAAAGTTTCTCCGGATGACCTTCTAGATGGAGGAGAGGAAGAGGAACGAGGCAAACCTGATGGTTCAACCATGATAATGTTGTCTCAAACAAAAGAGAAGAGATATTAATTTCAATGCTTTTAAAATATATTAGGGTTATGAATGTGATGTGATCGTGGGCAAAGAAAATTTAAAATGCTAAAACAGACTGATGCCTTTTCATGTTTTAAGAGTTGAGAAAAAGGCAAAGATGACTCTAGTCTCTTTCGGTTTGAATGAGCTCGAAAGGACAAGTGCTTGATGATCTTTTAAATTTAAAGAGTCAAAAAGACCAAAATGACTGCTCAGGATAATCTAGGCAAAAGGGCTTACCAGGTAATCGTGAATTGCAGAATACTCCCGGCGAACCGAGAAGTACAAGCAGGGAATCTCCCCGAATGTTGTGTTTGGTGTATCACGTTTACAGGGCAGCAGACTCAGCTTCGTGTGGATAAAGGATTGAAAACCTAGTGGGGTCTCCCTTTATATATGCGACGATATGGGGAGCACAAGTCTGTACTAGCATTGTCTAATTCTGAAGCGAACGACAACTACTAGGTTTAAAGACGCCAGAACACATCTCTAGCCTAGACATCTAAATGTGAGCGTTTAGTTTCAAATGCACCTTAGGTTAATTGAATATATTTTAAAGGTTTATCTTGAAATTAAGTCTCAATTTTTAGGCCCTAACGATGTCACCTTAAACACCCTTATGTGCAGCTATATGAGACAAAACCCTTTCAATTCGATGAATGCTTACACTAATTGAGAGAAGAGAAAATAATCAATGCAACAAACAAGCAACCGAAAGTAAGATGACTCTTCACTACTTCGCTTTTCAAAACAAAATAATGAAAATTTCTTCTACTTCCTACTCTTCCTATTAGACGCACTTCAACTAGTCCTTTTAACAATAAAAGAAGTCCATTTCATTTCAAATGCTCATGATGATGCAATTCTAGTTTTGAATGATGCTACTCAATGCAACATATCAATTAAACAAACTAGAATGATGTATTTTCTTCAATGGAATGCTAAAATGAATCTTTCACATAAACATTTAAATGAACATATCCAAACACCCAAACATCAATCAAATGCAAAGCATGATAAAAAGAACTTCTTTCAAAGTATGCCAAGACTCAATCGAAACAAACTGAGCAATATAATCTATTATCAGAGAAAGATGTTCAACAAGAGAAGATCAAATGAAATTTTTTCACTTGTTCAGTTGAAACCAAAGCAAGATAGATGTGAGGACTAAAAAAAGAAATGCATGAAGCAACTAATCAACAACTCGACTTGATGAGTGAACAAGCAAATGAATGAACAATGACCTAGATGCCCTAGCAACACAAACCATCCAATAACTCAAAAAATCAAGTAAGGCAATCTCAAACCAATCAAGCAAACGAATAAAGCTCTCAAAGCATTCTAGCTAGGGAGAATAAACACAAACAAGCCAAGAATAAGAATCTACGAGGACAAGACACAATGGCAATGATTTAGGAGAAACCATGATTTTAACCTACATGCATCGACGTGACTGTCTAACTAGCAACATGCACCAGAAGGGGCTGTGGCGTGACTGTTCAAGAGGAACTCGCGTTGGTTGGTGCAAATGTTATAAAATTAACAGTGCTGATCGAGGGATTCAAAGAAAAAATAAAAAATTTCACAAACCAAAACCAGACCTATCACTCTAAATTCAAGAATCAAAGTAGTAGACGACTTGAAGTACATATTACAACAGAGAAAGAGTGAAACAAGAAATTTTTTCACAAATCATGAAATGAAAAACAATCCAAAGAGAGGGATGGATCCCCAGTGGAGTCACCAATTTGTGGAGTAGGAAGATTCTCTCTGTGGACATAGACAATCCCTCTAGCCCAAGGGAGAGGGTCTAGCCAAAAACAAGACAATATAATATAAGTTCCCTTAGATTGAGAATGGATAAGATCCTACCTCTTATATCGCTAATCCTTGTTTGATGAAGTCCTCACTAGTAGAAAATGAGAAATTAGTGATTAGGTGACTAAAAAAGTTAGTCACCACAACTTTTCCAAGTGAAATACTACCAAAATGAGCAATCTTAAGTGACCAAACTAAAAACGACTAACATAAATCACTAATTTAGTCACGGGTTAAAATATGTGACTAGCTAATAAGTAATGCAACTATAAATGACTAACATGAATGACTAATTTAGTCTAAGAACAACTACCTAACAAGTACTACAATAATATGAATCAATTTTCTATGTTAGTCATCTTAATTGTGTCAAGCAATCTAAACTTACAAATGCCAGGGGATTAAAAGGTTGTTAAAGATTGGTTGAAAGGTTATCCTTCCTTAAACACTTCTTCATCCTCACATGGTGTATAGGTGAGCCAACTTTGAATTATTTATCTCTAATAATTTGTAATTTTAAAAATATATTTTTTAATAAAAGAAAGATTTTATGTATTTTTTAAAAATCTATTCATTGAATCTAATTGGATCTAGTTCCAATTTGAAATTAATTTGAAGAGAAATTTTAAATTTTAAGACTATAATATCAAATAAAAGCTACTTTAATTTCATATTAACCAACCTTGGTCCATCTTAACCTCGAATATATCAAGTGTCGAGAGGGATCCAATCTCTTGAGGTGCAAACTTTTTTTTCTAGTGCAAAACTTGAGGAAATATTTGTGTCTCTTTATTATTCCTTCTCTCTATCTCACCCCGAAAACATACACACACTCTCTTTCCCTCTCTTCCCCTTCTTTGTCTATCTCTCTCTTCCCCTTCTCTCCCTCTGTATCTATATCCTTATCTCTATTCCCTCCCACTCTCCTCTCTCCCTCACTCTCTCTCCATGACTCCCTTGTCACCCCCTCTCTCTCTCCACCTTCTCCCTATATGTTTTTCTTGTTTTCTCCCTCTCCTCCCCCCTCCAATTCCATCTCTTTCTCCTCATCTCTATCTCCCTTCCTCTCTATCCCTTATCTCCCACCTCCCTCTATCTTTCCCCCCAAATCACTCTCCCTCTCTCTCTCTATCTTCCATCCAACTCTATTGCTATCTCCCCCCTTTCCTTCTCCATCTCTATGTCTCCATCTCTCTCCCTTCCCCTTCTCTCCCTATCTCTATCCTCTCCTCTTCTTTCTATTCCCTCCTCTCCTCTCTCCCTCACTCCCTCTCCATCTCTCCCTTCTCACTCCTCTCTCTCTCCACCTCTATCTCTCTATGTCTTTGTTCTTTCCTCGCTCTCTCTCCCACTCCAACTCCATCTCTCTCTCTCTATCTCTTCCTTCGCTCCCTCTCTCCCACCTCACTCTCTCCCCCCCCCATCACTCTCTCATTCTCTCTCTCTCTGCTCTCCAACTTTTTCACTATCTCCCTCCCTCTCTTCGCCCCCTCCCCAAAACTCTCTTATATTTGATCACATTGTATTGTGTTTAAGAAATTATCTAAATTAAAAAAAACTTAATTGGTTGTATAATATTAAACCTATATTTTGGATCAATCATGTAAAAGAAAATAAAACAACGAAAAACTTTAAAAAATCATGCACTATATATTTATCCTATTATAATTAGGTCATTGCTTGCTTCTCTTCCCTTGAATCCTTAGCTAAGATGGATATATATATATATATAATAAATATTATATATATAATATATAATATATATATATATAATATATATTATATAGAACTAGAATAGATCCATCTTAGCTATTTTGATTAAACCCTTAACTTAATTTCTATGGGAATATTTTTAGTAGTCGCGAGGATAGAGGGTTTAGATATATGTTAAATTGTTACATTTTCCCTTTTAGATTCAATTAAAAAATGTTGTCAAATTAAATTAGAATAAAATATTCTTATTATGAAATAAGTTATGGTTTTTTGGCATGTGGTATTGATAAGCCATGGTATTGGCCCATGGTATTGACAGAAAGCTGATTTACAGGTTAATATCCATGGTAAAGTGAAGGTGAATATCCATGGTTAACAATCTTGTCATATTGTTATAAAATATTTTGATTGTGAAATAATTTATGTTTTTTGGGCATGTGGTATTGATAATCCATAGTATTGACCCATAGTATCGTAACAAAGGCTATTTTTTTACAAGTTAATAATATCTATCCTAATGTGGGGGTGAATATCCACGGTTAAGAATTTTGTCATATTGTTATAAAATATTTTGGTTGTGAAATAAGTTATGTTTTTTGGACTTGTAGTATTGATAAGTCACGGTATAGGCCCATGGTATTTTAACAAACCCTAGTCACAAGTTAATAACAAAATCAAAATATAACAAATTGAATTTTATTATTTTTATTAATTTAACTTTTTATTATTAATTGAGACCATATTAAATGTTTTCACTCATCCCATATCATTTTTTAACTTCTTCTTCTTCTTTTTAATTTAGCGTCTTACACAAAATAACAAATTCTTATTAAAAGTAAATCATTTAACCAATTGCAATTTATATATTTTATTTTAATATTATAATTATTTCTTTTATTTTTTCCATTATAAATATATCTTTTCTTTTTGGTTTCTAGTTTAGCGTTGGGTTCAAATAACAACACCATCACATTGTAGCGGTGCATTTTGCTATGCCTTGTTGATATCTGCGTGGAAATGCCAGAAGAAGGACGACCATCAACGTGATCTATGGATTTCATGGGATTCGAACCCCAAACACCTTAGGAGAGCATCAACGATTAGATGAGATCGAGGGGAGGAAGGGCAAGGTCATTGGGCGTGGAGATTTTGGCCATTTGTACATGGGTATGAATTTGGACTCTGGAGAGTTCTTCCTTTTTACTAAAGATGATTTTTGTTCTTATGGGTAAACAATTTCAAGGGTTTATATGATCAAAACATAAATTTCATCTAGAGTTGAGGGTTTAATGATTATGATAAATTGTAGCCAACAATTCATCAAAAGAAAATGCACAAGTAAATATTTTTCATGTCCTTATTGTACAAAGGGTTTAATGATTATGATAATGCAGATCTTGATTGCGGCCAACACTTCATCAAAAGACAATGCACAAATAAGCATTTTGCATGTCCTTATTGTATATAGGGTTTAATGATTATGATAATGCAGATCTTGATTGTGGCCAACAATTCATCAAAAGAAAATGGACAAGTAAGAATTTTGCATGTCCTTATTGTAGAGATCAGTTCACTCCTCCCTAACTCTTCTAGGGTCAATATGCATGAAATTTTATTTTTTCTTTTCACCTTTTTTTTTAGTGGTTGATTGTTTGTGTAATGGACTCTACCATGCCCAAATTCAAAGGGCTCGAGTGATGCAAGAAAATTTTCTAGTAGGATGAAAATACTAGATCTTCCTCAAACTTTGTTACATGAAATTAACATTTCTTGTAATCATGAACATAAAATCTTTTCTGTTTCATCCTTAGATTATGATCTCAATGCCTACAATTTTAAACCATGTTACTATAGTTTAAGTAGAATATACTTAAATCCAATAAACCTTACAACTCTCCAAAGCTTAGGTTGATTTCAGTTAGAAAGAAGGAACCTGAATGGCTTTTGCAGTTTAGACTCAATTCTTACAGACAATGATTAAAAATGGAAGAATCGAAATGGTATGATAAATTTTACCCACCCATCAATTTCCAAGACCTTTGCTATTGTTTTGAACCTAAAAAGAGAGTAGTAGAAGAACAGGAGCCTGGATGAGGTGGACCTTGACCTGCTTTATACTTTTCAAAAGCTGGGCATGCCCTTGACTAGAAGAAGAGATTGAGCAACGTTATTGCAGATGTTGTTTTTGACAGTGTTTTCATTGCAACCATGCATAGGTAGACTCTATAGGCAGTTGAGGTTATCTTTTGTTCATTATAATAGGTAATTTGGGAGTATCTTGATCTAGTTAGGAAGTAGCTTGGTAGGGTTGTTCCTCTTGCTGATAACTATTATGGTGCATTGTAATTTTTTTTTTTTTAGCAATAGCTCCTTCTATTAAATCTCCAAGCACACTTTGTCACCCATGGAAATATCCACTTATTTCAGCATGAATGAGATAGAGAATAGGACGTTTGAGAGGACTTTTATTGTTGTAGATGAGAGGAGTTATATGAGGTGAGAGGAGTTCTGTGACATGTATTGAAGGATGCACTGCACCATTTTATGACAACAATAATCCCCATGCCATAATAGTGGATCTCTATTGCACCGAGGGAGCAATGATAAAGTACTCCACTATAAAGAATTGGTATGTCGGGGATGAGGAAGGTAGACGTGGGATTTATAATTTTATTATGAAAAGAGGTTTGTGTGATGGATACAAATCAAGGATCTTGTGGACTTGAGTAGAGTCTGGTTCGATAATCATCTGGAAATACGCAAGCATTGTTTTGAAATGCAATGATGCAATTGCAGAGTTTTATTATGTTGCCTTGAAAAATAACTATCAATATGGGGGCAAACATGATCCATATAGGTAAGAATTGTAGGAGTAGCATTGTTTCTAAAATTATATTTGTAGGCAAGTCAAGGAACTACTACAGAGGATTAGTGCAGGTGCAACCAAATTCTCATAATGCAAGGAAATTTTCATAGTGTGATTTGATGCTCATCAGTGACCAGGCAGCTGCAAATACTTATCATTACATTCAGGTGCATTCATGTACAATTTGAGTTGCATTCTAAAGTCTCTAATTTCATTTATTGATAGTGATTTTTGTGTCCTTGTCTCTCTTAATTTCATTGTGGTAGGATTGGAATGGGCTAAAAAATCAAGCGTATCATTGAGTAAAATACACACCCACATGTCACTACATGTCATTGTGCATACTCTTTTTTTATTATTATATACAATTAGAAGTGAGCAATATGATGTGTGCACAACTAAAAATCCTAGCATGCATGATGAATCCAGTCTTAGCATTGAAATCGAAACCAAGAATCATAAAATATCAATAAATTTGTGACACAGAGTAAAAAAAAACAATAAAAGATTCTATGCCAACATTGTCTATTTAGTGCAAGATACTACTAATATTTCATAATTTTCAAAGATGGTGGATATCATGAAGATGCCCTCAAGCAAAGTTATTGACTTGATAAGATGGTGAGTACAACTATTTACTTTAAATAGGCTAAATTTAGGTAATTAAAACAAGTTTGAAAATAACTAGAAACACCATAAGATGGCCAGTGCAACTATTTACTTTAAATAGACTAAATTTGTGTAATTAAAACAAGTTTGAAAATAACTAGAAACACCACCCTGACTAAATTTAGGTAATTAAAATAGGTTTGCAAATAACTAGAAACACCACCCCTGTTTATTTTAAATAGGCTAAATTTAGGTAATTAAAAAATGTTTGAAAATCACTAGAAACACCACCCCCACATCATTTTATTTCCAGTTGTACAAGACAATATTGAATAAAATTATGAGCACTTCCATTTAAATTGACTATACATAAAATAACAAACAAGGTTGATGCTTTTAAAAGATATATTCATCATTAAATATAAGATATGACAAGGATGGCTCATAATTTTAAAGGCTATATCCATCAAGAACTATAAGATAAGAGTTAATGAGATGAGAAAAAGTTGTCTTGATATAACATGTAAACGTCATATTACTTATAACTCATGTATATTGTATCTTATTGTGCATAGAAATATGGAAGGGGAATGAGTAAGGATTTTCACACTGGTTTGAAATTTCTCCTTGGTTGGTGAAGAACCAATTAAATGTTATTTTTGGTGGAGTATTAAGTTACTAACCAAAGATAAGAAATGTTAGTCTCTTAAATGACTGAAAAATGATATTTAGAATGTTATATAGAAGTTACATTTCATGTAGCTATATCTACCCTGACGTAACTATAATATTCCAACTCCATTTTTTTATATAGAAGTTACATTTCATGTAGCTATAGAAGTTACATTTACATGTTTTAGATAGAAGTTACATTTTACATAGCTATATCTACCTTGACATAACTATAATATTCCAACTCCATTTTTTTCACACTTTTCAACAGTTTAAAGATTTGTCTATTTTAGTGTGATTATGCAATTAAATAGTTGATATTGTTTAAGATATCTCCTATTTGCAACATTTTGAATTCTTAAGTGGGATCTTGGGTAGGTTTTTGTTGCTACCATATATCATGTTTTAAGTAGATGTTGTTTTATAATTCACCCAAGAGACTTTAGGATCAACCTTGAATTGCATGCTTGTTTCCATTATACATTTAATATTTGCAACCTTTTCTACATGAAGAAGCCAATATCCTATGTTGAGCATGAAGCAAGTACCTCAAAAATTGGGGAATATCAATTATTTTATTTCAAGAGGGGGATAGATCCAGAGTTCAAGGCAATGACAACTATCATAAATGGATTTTTTCTGGTTGTATTTAATGAAATCCCACTAGAATTTGCTGCTAAAATAAATCAATTGATGGTTTTGAAGCTTGAAGGTAGTGTTGAATATTGTTGCAAGGCAGCTCTATAACACTATATATATACACAATTCTAATGCCATGAGATGGTGTCTCAATATCACTATTGTCCACTGACGAGTGCTAGATGTAGATAGTTTTCTCATGTCCTACAGGTAAATCGTATCATTATATTTTTATGAAATCTCACAATGTGTTCAAAGTTCTTCTTAGATAAGGAAATATGCATGTACTCTTGAATTTATCTATGTTGTAATAAGATCAAGAATAAAGTTCTCATTTAGAATAATTGGGATCTACCATGTAAATTTACTACATGAAATTCTTGATTTGTTAGATCCCAACTAGTTAGGGTTGAATTTATTTTTTTTGTAATGAGATTAAGAATAAAGTTGTCATTTTAATCATTGGAATCTACCATGTAAGATTTATTCACTACATGAAATTGTTATTTGTTAGAGCCCAACTTTTTAGGATTATAAAGAGTCCTCTTTCATGAAAATATTTATGAATGCTCTATTCTTGCTCAAACAATTACATATTACATAAAGGTGGAAAATAAATGAGATGCAGTTGAATGGTTTCTGTTTTAAAATGTGTGGAGGGAGTATAAAATCAATTTCAGTTTCGTTCAAATATTTTGGAGCACCCACTAAAGTGCTTCATTTTCCTCCTAGTTAATTCCATTTCTACTATCCCAATGCTTCTAGAAGTCCTCCAAAGTGATCTCTTAACTATATTGGAGGGAAATTGATTACTTGTTTGGAACCCATAGATTACAATTTGATTAGGATCAAGGGATGAGAAAGCTTCTTATTCTTCAATATATTCCGCAAGTTAAAAGCATATCAAATGATTGCCTTTCAATTTAATTGATACAACAATCACTCGCGCATTTGTTAGGTTCTTGAGGGGCCAAATCAACTCCAAATGGGAAACTAAAGGAAGGTTTAGAAAGTAGATAGGACAGGCTTTCCAATGAGATATCATGATCTCAATTTGGACACCGGGAAGACCTCCAAAATGGTCCTGCAAAAAGTGCTGCGCATAGAGCTTGGGTGCTGCGATATGCTGAATGTTCACTTCACTGTGCCATGACTGTAATTTTGAGTTTTCTCTCATGGATGATGTTTTTACTGATGTAAATGGTAACTAGGCATGTAAATAGGATGGGTAGTAGTTGCTTGAAGGTAGATTCATTAGACCAAAAGTTATCTTGAGGACAAATGAATCAGTTTCCTCCCTTTTAGAGGCAACTTGTTAGGTTGCCTACATTCCAGTTTCTTGTTCAGTTTTTGATGGATTAATTCCTCATCCTAAGGATTTGACCCCTGAGGATGGGAGGAGGTTGAATCAATGTCTATATCTTCATCTTCTTTCTCATTGTAAAGGGTTGGACTCAACGGGATGCTTATGCTTTGAGTAGACATCGTTTTGTATTAGTTTTAGCAGGAGATTAATGAAAAATTGTAGCTATTTATTTGGGATCCATGTGGTATGATGTTCGGTTCAATTTTCTCTATTGTGATCATATGTTAATTTTTTTTTTTTGTACTTCATCAATCATTTCATTGCTTTTAAGTGGATGTTTTCAAGTTGATAGGCAGAACCCATAATATTTACGCTCTGTTTTGGGAAAATATTCACAGTCTATGTTTTCTTCAGTTTAGGAAGAATCCATGTTTCTTACATGCTCTTTCTAGCTCCTCACCTGTCTTTAAATCATCTCACCCATCAAACCCTATAGTGCTGAGCCTTGTGCCTACCTTGCCCCATCGAACACCCTTCAATTTTGACCTAATTTCCTTGCCCTAACTGTTTGGCTCCTCCTGATCCAGCAAAACCCCTTCAAAATTAAATCAAACCCTGTGCTGCTATACCTAGCCTAATATCAGTTTATAGATTTAGTCAAATTTGGCTGAGATCCTTATCGAGAGAGCCCTATCCTGGCCTAGTAGGGCTAGCTACTTGGCTAAGCGTGGTTTGTGGTCACCCTGGCATTGCCTTCCTTCAGCCTGAGGTTCAATCCAGGTGTTAACAACTACAATGCTTGCCCTTACTGATGCAATGGTAGCTGGACAGTTCTTGGATAGTTCCCGAATTGAATATGGCCATACCCACCTGGCACAGTGGATTGGCCAGGCTTAACATAAGGTCCAACTTGAGGAATGTAAGATGGGGTAAGCAAGGATTTTGAACCATATGGAAGATAATTCGATTGGAATGGAACCTAAGCCATGTATGGTTGCTGGTATTGGACGTTACCTGACCCGGATTGTTGTAGATCTAAATCGAAAATATAGCTCTGATACCACTTGTTGTATATCTAACCCAGAAATATATGATAACAAAAATAACCCAAGAATAAAAAGATAGAAATAGATAGAAATGATTCTTTATTATCAAACCCTTATGGTAGGGCAACACCATACATTCACTCCTTAAGGAAGGAGAA